>ML248911.1:0-80309 GCA_005239495.1 Nicotiana undulata
TAATAGTTTGAAGCTAGGTAAAATAAGGCAAAAATTACAATTGTACAGTAATTATGGAACTCAAAACCAATTAGAGTGAAATAAGTACAAGTATCCCCTTAATTAAGGGAATTAACTTCAAACGGTAAGAACATGTAACAAATAAGGAAATAAATCATCGTATAATTGGAACATAACAAATAAGGAAATACTTCAAATAGTGCAAGTAAAGAACAGGTAATTAGTCTAGATTCATAGGGTACTAATTAAGGAAACAAATGTTGAGAATCAATAAACGATGTAGTCAACCACACAATAAGGCAGGATATCAGTAAAGAATATTACCCTAGGAAATCAGTAAAGGTATCAGTCACTAGAAATCAGGGATTTAAGGAATCAAAAGTAATAATTGAGGGAAAATACTATAGATTTCTGTAAATAAATGAAATAAACATAATATAGGCAAGAAGAGGCGTAAATCATAAAACCTAACAAGCACAGTAGGGTAAAAATCACAGAAAAACAGGAATATATTCGTGAGAAACAGACAGACATACAAATCAAAAGAACAAATCGATAAAGACAGACTCAGGATTATAATACAGTGTTAAAATTAAGGTTTTAACATAATAAATTATGATTAAAAGTGATTTTAACAAAATCCGTTTATACATATGAGAAGAATCACAGAATAACACTTAAACTCGAGGAAATCGTTTTTGAAGAAAGGTTTTTTAGAAACCCTAGTTAGAAGATGGAAAATCATTTTAGGGAAAATGAAAAACCCTTGAAGAAAACATCAAAACAACTCGAAATATGTATAGATCTGTTACAGGTCTAGAAAATCGAAAGTTTTAGATGTTACGATTTCAAAGAGAGAACCCAGAGAGTAGTGAAAAACTCAAAGTTTTACCGGTTTCAACCGGAAAGTGTAAAGATCTTACTCGGACGGCCGTGGATGGCCGGAGAACGGCATGAAAGGCCATAGGTGGGAGTTGAATCGCTCTAGGTTCTCTTAAGGGCCTCAGGACAGTGTCAAACCGGCATGGGGGAAGAGACATAGGCTAGGAGGGGTGAGACCTCATGGTTTCCGGCAAGAGTGGTGGCTGGAAAAGGGGGTTCGAGCTCAACGGAGGGGGGGGAGGTGAGAAGGTTCTAAAGAGAACTAGAGAGAAGGTGAGAGCGAATGAAACGGGGGAAAATGAGAAAGGGGAGGGGTAGTCATTTAGGATTAATTAGAGAGGAGTATTGGGTCGGATAGGCTAGGCTTTAGGCCTGGGTTATTTGGGTTAATTAATTGGGTTAGGGGTAGGGGTGGGCATCAGTCGGTTCGGTTCGGTTATGAATATTATCGGTTTAGCATATCAGTTATCGGTTTACAAATATGATAAATCGATAACCAAACCGATAAGATATCAGTTATCGGTTATCGGTTAATCGATTATCCATCATTATCGGTTCGGTTATTGGTTTACCCGATAAGATAACTCAATCTAGAGTTAAGCAGAAAAAAGAAGAATTCACATATAGTATACTACCAAATTCTGCGTTCTAGCCACAACTAATATTTGAAGCATGTTTTATTTTGACAAATACATGACATGTGCAATCGCAAAAATTGATACTACAACTCCACAAGCATTCCATCTCCAATTCACTGAAAATATTAGTTAACAGGAACATAAATTACAATTTTTTGGTTTCCCACCAAACCATAATCGAGAGATCAATGTCATTTTCAAGAGTCCCATTGTAGCAAGAGCAACAAGACTACTAGTAATTCAACAATTGTCCAAACACAACTGAAATAGTGTTAATTTTTCAACAATAGTTGTCCAAATACATTAATAACAATACATAGTAGTATCATTTTCACCTTAAAATTAACAAGTACAGACATAATACCAAAACATGAGCACAAAATAAATAATCGAAAACAATCAAAAATCCTATATTTTTATTATTGAACTCTAATGTAAAACTCAAAAGAAAGGAATGAAATTTGTTCTTAACAAAGAAGTAATTTTGGAATACAAACTTACGCTAAGATTCTAAGAATGTGGTTGTACTCTTTGAAGAAGAACTGATCAAGAATTGAATCAGAGTCTGAAAAGTGAACTGTGAAACTTCAATACTGAATGTGGCTGGGAAAATTGGGAGAAAAAGAGAGAATGAAGTCTTAGACGTATTTATATACTTAAGGGTAAAATCCTAATTTTATTAAATCTTATTGAGTTATCGGTTAACCCGTTAAGAAAATGGGCAAACCGTGGCCCGAACCGATAACCCAATAGTGAAAAAATACAAAACTGTTATCGAACTGTTAACCCAATAACCCTATATCGATACCCCAATAAGTTTTTTTCGGTTTGGGTTATCGGTTATACCCGATATATGCCCATCCCTAGTTAGGGGGCAGATTAATTGGGCTAGGATTTAAATGAAAAGGGGCTAATTGTTAAATACCCAATTGAATAGATAAATGATTAATTAAAAATGGGTAATAATTATATATAATGAAATTAATGCTAAATAGACTAAATTAAAATGATTAATAAGTATTAAAAATACAAACGACTAATTATTGAGTAAAAAATAACATAAGATATGTAATCAGGCTATAATTGCAAAGTTATTGCAACTATAGCCAAATAATGCAAATTTGGCTAATTTGTGAAATAATTAATCTTAATAGGAGCGAAAATGATATATTAAACCATGAAATGTTTTAAAATCATTCCTAATGCCATTTATGATTAATTATTGGAGATAAAAATGCTAGATAAATAGACTAAATTAATAAAAATGTGGGGAAATTATAGAAAAATACCAATTATTATAAAAACTGATTTTGAAGGCATATATGCAAGTTTAAAAATGATTTGAGAAAAAATTGGGTATCAACAAGGTTGCTTAGGTCTCACAATTCACGGACAAGCTTAGTAGAGTCTGAGGGATCGGTACGGAGACGTCTATACTTATCCCCCAGAGGTTGCAGAGTTTAGGAAGAATTTCACATCTATTCTTCTCTGTCGTGCGATTTGAGTTCTAAATGCTAACTGAACTTCTATTTTATTCTCTCGCAGATGGAGATAACACGTGCTTCTTAATCTACTGATCATCAGCCCGAGTCTCCAATTGCAGCTCCTACGAGGGGCCGAGAACGAGGCCGAGGTCGTGCTAGAGACCGAGGCAGGGGCAGAGCTCAACCCAGAGCAGAAGCCCCAGTGGCGGAGCCTCAAGTAGAGTTTGCTGATGAGGTTCCTGCCCAGACAGTCCCGGTTGGACCAGCTTAGGTTTTTGAGGGGTTCATTGCCCCCCCCCCCTCCCCGCCCCGTACTCCAGGATGCTCTAGTCCGTCTTGTGGGCCTCATGGAGAGTGTTGCTCAGGCAGGTTTACTCCCTACAGAACCAGCCATCTCTCAGGCTGGGGGAGAAGCCTAGACTCCCGCCACCCGCACTCTTGAGCAGGTGGCTTCTCAGTTTCAGACTCCAGCACCTCAGACAGTTGGGTTAGTTCAGCCGGGTAATGTGGCTCAGGCAGGTGATGGAGCAGCTATGATTGTTGATTCTTTATGGAGATTGGACCAGTTCACCAAGTTGTTCACTACTACTTTTAGCGGTGCACCTTCAAAGGATCCCCAGGATTTCTTGGATAGCTGTTATGAGGTTCTTCGGAACATGGGGATACTAGAGACCAATGGGGTCGATTTTTCTACTTTGCACCTTTCAGGTCCCGCCAAGACTTGGTGGAGAGATTATTGTTGTACCAGACCAGCTGGATGCCTTTGTCTTGGGCTCAGTTCTCCAATTTGTTCCTGGAGAAGTTTATTCCTATCACCTAGAGAGAGGAATTCCGGAGGTAGTTTGAGCGTCTCCAGTAGGGTTCTATGACGGTCACGCAGTATGAGACTAGATTCATCTCCTTGTCCTGGCATGCTATTATGATACTTCCCACCGATCGAGAGAGGGTGAGGAGGTTTATTGAGGGTCTAGCTCAGTCGATTAGACTACAGATGGCCAGAGAGACAGGGAGCGATATTTCCTTTCAGGAGGCGGCCAATGTGGCCAGGAGAGTCGAGATGGTTTTATCACAGGAGAGTGGTCAGGGGTCTGACAAGAGGCCTCGTCATTTTGACCAGTTCAGTGGTGCCTCATCTGGAGGCAGGGATTCTTTTGGTAGAGGCCATCCTCCTAGTCCATTTTAGTCAGCGCTTCAGGCGTCTCACAGTGCTCCAGGTAGTCGTGGTCCCCATATGCCATATTCTGATCAGTTGCTCTACAGTGCACTACCAGCTCCTATCAGTGCACCGCCGCTCCAGAGTTTTCAGGGTGGTTACTCAGGTCGATAGGGACAGTTTCAGGGCCAGTAGTCTCAGCAGCCGAGATCTTGTTATACTTGTGGTGATCCGGGGCACATTGCTAGATTTTTCCCCCGAGCCTCGAGTGGTTCTCAGCACCGGGGTTCTTGTGCTATGATTCCCGCACCAGGTGCTCCACCACCCCCTTAGCAAGCTAGGGTTGGAGGTCGAGGTGCTAAAGGTGGAGGTCAGGCAGTTAGAGGTGGAGGCCAGGCTACTAGAGGTAGAGGTCAGCCAGCAGTAGGCCGTCCCATGATGCTTAAATTGGTGGGGGATAGTCGCAATGTTATGCTATTCCAGCCAGACCTGAGGTTGAGGCCTCCGATGCAGTCCTCACAGGTATGGCTTCAGTTTGCAGCAGGGATGCTTCTGTTTTATTTTATCCGGGTTCCACATTTTCCTATGTGTCATCATATTTTGCTCCTCATTTGATTATGCCTCATGATTCTCTGAGTACTCCTGTAAATGTGTCTACACCGCTGGGTGATTCTATTGTGGTAGATTGTGTCTACCGTTCGTGTGTAGTGGTTATTGGAGGTCTTGAGACCAGTGTAGATCTTCTACTCCTTGATATGGTAGATTTCGATGTCATTTTGGGGATGGATTGGTTGTCTCCTTATCACGCTATTTTGGACTGTCATTCCAAGACCGTGACATTAGCATTACCAGGGTTGCCTCGACTGGAGTGGAGAGGGACTCCTGGTCACTCTCCCAGCAGGGTTATCTCATATGTGAAGGCTTGGCGCTTGGTCGAGAAGGGGTGTTTGGCCTATTTGGCATATGCTCGTGATTCCAGTGCCGAGGTTCCTTCTATGGAGTCTGTGCCCATTGTTCGTGAATTCCCAGAGGTGTTTCCTGCAGACCTGTTGGGTATGACACACGACAGGGATATTGACTTTTGTATTGATTTTGCTCCGTGCACTCAGCCCATTTCTATTCCATTGTATCGTATGGCCCCGCCAGAGTTGAAGGAGTTGAAGGAACAGTTGCATGATTTTCTTGATAAAGGCTTTATTAGGCCTAGTGTCTCGCCTTGGGGTGCGTCGGTGTTTTTCGTTAAGATGAAGGACGGATCGATGAGAATGTGCATACGTTACCAGCAATGGAACAAGGTTAACATCAAGAATAAGTATCCATTGTCGAGGATTGATGATTTGTTTGATCAGCTTCAGGGTTCCAAGGTATTTTCGAAGGTCGATTTGAGATCTGGCTACCATCAGTTGAGGATTAGGGCATCCGATGTCCCTAAGACAGCTTTTCGCACTCGGTACGGGCATTATGAGTTCTTGGTGATGTCATTCGGGTTGACAAATGCCCCAGCTACTTTCATGGACTTGATGAACCGAGTGTTCAGGCCTTATTTGGATTCGTTCGTAATTGTCTTCATTGATGATATTCTGATTTATTCCCGCAGCCGGGAGGAGCACGAGCAGCACCTTCGAGTCGTTCTCCAGACTGAAGGACAGTAAGTTGTATGCTAAGTTTAAGTGTGAGTTCTGGTTGAGTTCAGTTTCATTTCTGGGTCATGTTGTATCAGCAGAGGGTATTCAGGTGGATCCCAAGAAGATTTCAGCAGTCAAGGATTGGCCTAGACCCACATCAGCTACAGAGATTCGGAGTTTCTTGGGCTTAGCAGGTTATTATCGTCGGTTTGTGGAGGGTTTTTCATTTATTGCATCCCCGATGACCAGGTTGACTCAGAAGGGTGCCCAGTTCAGGTGGTCAGATGAGTGTGAGGCGAGCTTTCAGAATCTCAAGACAGCCTTGACCATGGCACCGGTGTTGGTTTTTCCCACAGGTTCATGGCCATATTCTGTGTATTGTGATGCTTCTCGGGTTGGACTTGGCGTAGTGTTGATGCAGGATGGCAAGGTTATAGCATATGTTTCACGTCAGCTGAAGGTCCACGAGAAGAATTACCTAGTTCATGATTTGGAGTTAGCAGCCATTGTTCACGCGCTGAAGATTTGGAGGCATTATTTATATGGCGTGTCTTGCGAAGTGTTCACTGATCACAAGAGTTTGCAATATTTGTTCAAGCAGAAAGAGTTGAATTTGAGGCAGAGGAGATGGTTGGAGCTGTTGAAAGACTATGACATCACCGTCTTATATCATCCAGGGAAGGCCAATGTGGTGGCCGATGCTTTGAGTAGGAAGTCAGCCAGTATGGGTAGTCTTGTTTATATTCCAGTCGAGAAGAGGCCGTTTGCTTTGGATGTTCAGGCTTTAGCCAATCGGTTCATGAGATTGGATGTTTTTTAGCCCGACCGTGTTCTAGCTTAAACAGTTGCTCGTTCCTCATTATTTGATCGTATTCGAGACCGTCAGTATGATGATCCTCATTTGTGTGTCCTTAGGGATACGGTCCGGCACGGTGGTGCCAAGAAGGTTATGGTTGGTGATGATGGAGTCTTACGGATGCAGGGTCGTATTTGTGTGCCCAATGTGGATGGAGTTGATATTAGAGGAGGCCCATAGTTCCCGGTATTCCATTCATACGGGCGCCGCAAAGATGTATCAGGATTTGCGGTAGCATTATTGGTGGAGGAGGATGAAGAAGGATATTGTGGCATATGTAGCTTGGTGCTTGAATTGTCAGCAGGTAAAGTATAAGCATCAGAGACCTGGTGGATTGATGCAGCAAATTGAGATTCCTAAGTGGAAGTGGGAGTGTATCACCATGGATTTCGTAGTTGGACTCCCACGAGCTCAGAGGAAGTTCGATGTAGTATGGGTCATTGTGGATAGGCTGACCAAGTCAGCGCATTTCCTTCCGGTGGAAGCTTCCTATTCTTCGGAGAGATTAACAGAGATCTACATTATGGAGATTGTTCGTCTCCATGGCGTGCCCGTGTCCATTAATTCTGATCGAGGTCCGTAGTTTACCTCGCATTTCTGGAGGGCAGTTCAGCGTGAGTTGGGCACGCGGGTTGAGTTGAGTATAGCGTTTCATCCTCAGACGGACGGGCAGTCCGAGCGTACTATTCAGATGTTGGAGGATATGCTTTGAGCCTGTGTCATTGACTTTGGAGGTTCTTGGGATCAGTTCTTGCCTTTAGTTGAGTTCGCCTACAACAACAGCTATCGGTCGATCATTTAGATGGCTCCCTATTAGGCATTATATGGTAGGCGGTGTCGGTCTCCAGTTGGGTGGTTTGAGCCGGGATAGGTTAGGTTGCTGGGTACGGAGTTAGCGCAGGATGCCTTGGATAAGGCAAAGATCATTTAGGATGGACTTCGTACAGCTCAGTCCAGGCAGAAGAGTTATACCGACCGTAGAGTTTGTGACTTGGCATTCATGGTCGGAGAGCGGGTGTTACTTCGGGTGTCGCCCATGAAGGGCATGATGAGATTCGGAAAGAAGGGCAAGCTAAGACCTAGGTACATTGTTCCATTTGAGATCCTTGATAGAGTGGGAGAGGTGGCTTACAGACTTGCATTGCCACCGAATTTATCAGCTGTGCATCCAGTGTTTCATGTATCTATGGTTCGGAAGTATCACGACGATCCATCCCATGTGTTAGACTTCAGCAGTGTCCATTTGGACAAGGATTTGACCTATGAAGAGGAGCCGATAGCCATATTAGAACGACAGATTCGTCAGTTGAGATCGAAGAGTTATCATTCAATTCGTGTTCAGTGGAGAGGTCAGCATGTCGAGGCAGCTACCTAGGAGTCCGAGTCCAATATGCGGAGCCGATATCCCATCTTTTCCCCGATTCAGGTAATTTTCTATGTCCGTTCGAGGACGAACGGTTGTTTTAGAGGTAGAGAATGTGATGACCCAAAAAGGTCATCCCTTGTTTTATAAGTCAAAAATGTGTTCTGAGGCCTTGAAAACCTTCTATTGTCTCACCTCGTTTTGCGTGCGAAGTCCTGGCGTATATCGTGAAAGCTCTTATATGAAAAACTGAGAAAATGCTACTTTTTGCCTTTAAAATTGAATATAAGTTGACTTCGGTCAACATTTTAGGTAAACGCACCCGGACCAGTGATTTGATGGTCCCGGAGGGTCCGTAGGAAAATATGGGACTTGGGCGTATGCCCGGAATAGAATTCCGAGGTCCCAAGCCCGAGAAATGAATTTTTGAAAGAAATTGTTTTTCTGAAAAATATAAGAATTTTTGGAAATTTGGTTATATTTGAAATTTATGGTATCGGGCTCGTATTTTGGTTCTGGAGCCCGATACAGGTGCAATTTGATATTTAAGTTGTGTCTGTAAAATTTGGTAAGAAACAGAGGTCGTTTGACGTGATTCGGACCCGTAGTTGTGAAATTTGAAACTTTGAAAGTTTTGAGACTTTTCTTTGAATCCTATACTAAATTCGTTGTTTAAGATGTTATTTTGGCGATTTGAGCGCACGAGTAAGTCTGTAGGATATTTTTAGGGTGGTGTGCATGTTTTGTTTGGAGCCCCGAGGGCTCGGGTCAGTTTCGGGTAGGTTTTCGGGTGTTTAGACTTAGGAAAACACTGTCGGTGCACCAATTCTGGTGTGCCCGCACCTGCGAGCCTAAGTCCGCAGGTGCAAGCGGGAGCCCTGCAAATGCGACCAATCCGCAGGTGCGATCCTTGTCTGCGCAGACTTTCCGCAAGTGCAGCCCCCAGTGGGCCTGTCCATTTCCGCAGGTGTGATCAATTTTCCGCACCTGCGAGAGCGCAAGTGCGACCCAAGAATCGCAGGTGAGAGATGAAGTTTTAAAAACAATAGCAAAAACGGGATTTCTTCAAAACTTCATGACTTTTTCTCTAAAACTCAAATGTGGGTGATTTTTGAAGAGGGATTGCACCAAAAACCCATAGGTATGTGTTCTTCGACTTGTTTTCTTCAATTTCCATTAACACCCATTAGATTTCTAGGCCTAAATCATGTTCTTAAGGGTAAAAAATTGGGGATTTGGGTAGAGTTAGGGCTTTTTGAATAATTGGAATTTAGACCTCGTTTTGGGGTCGGATTCCGAAACTAATTACATATTCGGGCTCGTAGGTGAATGGGTGATCGGGTTTTGGTTCGAACCGCATGTTTTGACGGGCCCGAGCTTGATTTTTGACTTTTTGGGAAGAATGATAGAAAACCTGTAATTAAGCATTGGGGTTGAATTATTTAGAGTTTATTGATGTTATTAAGTTAATTATGTCTAGATACAAGTGAATTGGAGTCAAATTCAAAAGGGAAAGCGGTAATCGAGGCTTGAGTTTGGTCGTGGAATTTGAGGTAAGTGTTTGGCTTAACCTTAGCTTGAAGGAATAGGTGTTGTGTCCCATTTTCTATGTGTTAATATCATGTTCAACGTATAGGTGAGGTGACGAGTACCTATACGTTGGTGTCAAGCATGTCCGTGAGTCAAATATTGTGAACTATGTGGTTTTTCATTGATTATTACTTGAGTTTCACTTTGTGGTTATTCGTATTGGTGGAAATTCTTGATGTTGATTAGTGTTGAGTATTGGTATTAGTAGAGAAATTATATGTGAAGTTATGTACTTAGTGAGATTCGTTATAGCTATGTCCCTTGCCGGGATGGTATTGATTCTATTATGGTTCCCTTGCCGGGACGTTATGATTTTATTATTGTTGTTCCTATTGCGGAAATTTCCTTGCTCGATTGTTGTTTGTGATATGGTTTGGGTGAGGAAGAGTGTAAAGCACGAAGGGTGATGTCGTGTATGATATTGTGAAAGAGTGTGAAAGCACGAAGGGTGATGACGTGCCATATTATGATATTAAAGCACGAAGGGTGATGTCGTGCCACATTATGATATTAAAAGCACGAAGGGTGATGCCGTGTCATTTCTATTGATTTATTGTGAGGATGAGAGTAAAAGCACGAAGGGTGATGTCATGAATTTGCATGTACTGTTTGGTGAGGTTGAGATTAAAAGTACGAAGGGTGATGCCGTGCACTATTTCCTTTGCGTTGCTATTTTCTGCTGTTAAAGTTGATATTCGAATTGTTGTCTTATTCTGTTATTTCCAGTATTTGATATTTTCTCCTTAGCATGTTCCCCTTTTTCTTTGTACTTAGTTGTTCAATTATTATTGTTATTATTTATTCCGTATATTATTAAACTGCACAGATTGTTTTGGTTGTCGTGTCCTAGCCTCGTCACTACTTCGCCGAGGTTAGGCTCGACACTTACTCAGTACATGGGGTCGGTTGTACTAATGCTGCACTCTGCACATTTTTGTTGTGCATATCCTAGTACAAGACCCTACGGACCCTAGAGCTAGGAGGCTGCCTTCAGTCCACTTGGAGATTCTGAGGTAGTCCTGTAGACGTCTGCAGGCCTTGGCGTCCCCTCCTACATCCTTTATATTTTGTGTCACGATCCCAAATCCTAACAGGTCGTGATGGCGCCTATAGTAGAACTAGGCTAGCCAACCATCACATAACTACACATTCATTTTTGATATAATTTCTCAAATCATTAATAACCAGCATAATAAGTATAAAAATTCCTCTAAGTCTTTAAGCAAGCATAATATAATCTAACAGTCTAAACAAATCCCCCAGAACTGGAGTCAACTGTTCACGAGCATCTAAGAATAAAACTAACTCTGCTAATGTCATAAATAATGTCTCAGAACAAAATACTAATGCTAATGAAGGAAGGGAAATGGAAAAGTTGTACACGTTGGACACCTACCTCAAAATCCCGAATGTTGTCGATGAACGAACTCAAATGGCTACTGCTCAGAACCAGTACCTGGATCTGCACACAGAGGTGTATGGAGTAATGATGAGTACGCCAACTCAGTAGTAATGAAAATAAATCACAGTCTGAAGAATAAGAAACACACAACAACAAATACACCAATCCACAAACTTTATACCAAAACAATCCTCATCATCTCACGAGTCCGTACATATAAAGAACTCTAAAATCGGAGTCCGTTTGACCCCTCAAATCATCCCTAAAAGGTCTCATAATCTCAAGCCCTAATTTCACCTTTTTCTACTGATTTTTCCCAATTAAACACTGTTAATTTAGTCCTTAATCACATATAATCGAGTTATGGGGTCCAAAATCCTTACCTCAATGAAGAACAATCAATTTCCCTCTTCAAAATTGCTCCAAAAGCTCTATTCCCGTTCAAAAATGGTGGAAAAGTGGGCAAAGGTCGCGGAGGGTTATATATATACTGCCCAGGTGTTTACTCTTTGTGAACGCATAAGCACGATCGCGTTCGCATAGAGCATTTCCAACTGGCCCCAATTTACTCTTTGCGAACGCGACTAAACACCCGCGATCGCACTGCCCAACCCACCTGGACCTTCGCGAACGCACCCCAGGCCTGCGAACGCATAGACCAAATGGCCTGGGTTCCCTCAGATGGCTTTAACCCTACACGAACACACCTTCTCCCCTGCGTTCGCGATGAACAACCAGCTCAAGCCTACGCGTTCTCACCCCTTAACCGCAAATGCACAGAAGAAATTCCCCAGCTCCCAACTTCCCCTATGCGAACGTGAGACCCCCTCCGTGAACGCATAGGGTAAAATCCTTCTGCAGAAACACCAGAAAAACCAGCAATTCTCTAAGGCCCGAAGTTGCCCGTTAACCATCTGAAATCAACCCCGAGGCCCCCGGGACCTCAACCAAACCTACCAACATATCCCATAACATCATTCGAACTTAGTCGAGCCTTCGAAACACCCAAAATGACATCAAAACACCAAAAGCACATAGAATTCAAGCCTATGAACTTTGAAATCTCTAAATTCCACCAATGATGCCAAAACTATACAAAACACATCCGATTGACCTGAAATTTTGCATACATATCCAAAATGACATTACGAACCTGTTCCAACTTTCGGAATTCCATTCCGACCCCGATACCCTATTTTCCACTGCCGATCAGAAATCACCAAAAACTAACTTTCATCAATTCAAGCCTAATTCTACACCGGACATCACAAAAATATTCTAAACACACTCCTAAGTCCCAAATAACCTAACGAAGATATCCGAGCCATAAAATCCTCATTCCGAGGTCGTTTACCAATAAGTCAACTCCCAGTTGACTTTTCCAACTATAAAACTACTTTAAGAGACTATGTGTCTAAATTCTCATTACAACCACTCGAACCCGAACCACCCGACTCCAACACATCATAAAAATGCATAACAAGGCAGAAACAGGAATAACAGTGCAAATTCTACGGAATGACCGACCGGGTCGTTACATTCTCCCCCACTTAAACATATGTTCGTCCTCGAACGTACCTAGAGTTGTTCCAAACGCCACCAAGATTTCCGTGTCACCTACCATGCACATATTCGGAGGTGATCACACGTCACCCTACCCCATATAGGTCCGATAGTACCACACGGATGAAATTTCGAAATCCAATCTTGACCCATAAACCTTAGAACTACATTTTTACTTCTAGATCAATTTACAAGATCAGAATCCCACAACTATAAACTGAATAAGTCTGAGCACACTGTAACAAGTCATATCTGTAACCCAAGATGAAATACCATGATCCACTGCATGACTCAAACACTCGTGGCGATAAATCCTAATCACAATAGTTGCTTATAACAACCCAATACCGGTAAATAACCTCTTATCAAGCAAAGCCTCGTTCTAACACTTTCATATACTGCCAATGATGAAAGGAACACGCAGAACTAGTAACCATTCGTCTGATCAGCATCAATACCACTATACCATCCAGAGCCATAATATTTGCAACTCGTGCACTCAATAACAACATCCTAAGAGCTCAATTCATAAAATAGAAGATTCACACGAGAGTACTATCCTGCCATTAACAATTACCATCACAGCATCATGCTAAAATCCTGGCACACAGCATAAAATCAGAACACACGAATCTGACACCAAGGAGCATACCTCTACATAACTCCGCTAGAATGTGTGATCCCATCCAAATGCTGGTTCACATGAAATACTTCAAGCCATCTTGCTCAGAATCAATAACCATGCGAAATTCGACATCATGTACCTAAAGTGCATTGCCATAACCACGGGGAAATCGGACGATACCATGCCACCCGAACCAGAAAGAACATCACCAATACGTCTCAATCCTGCAACACCCAATTACTTACCTAACCCAAATCTTGCTATAAAGCCCCGATAGAACCGCACCCTATGCACATATAACCAACGATCACCACTCCTCGAAACACCGAAAGGCAACTCATGGATCACTCCAAAACACGAATAAGCTCAATGACAATCGAGTGGTACGTCCCTCAACAATAGCAATTCAGACTCAACAATTCTGACCTGTTGCAGAACACACACCCATACTGAGCCTATCAATAACTCTAAATCATCTCTAGTCACCCACAACAGATAGATAACTCTCCGAAAGTTCATAATGACTGAATCATGACACATACTAACATCTGACTAGCTTTGCTCACATCTTCACGGTCTACAACCACAAAATAACTTGTTCATGAGAACTCCCAATCTCAAAATCTATAAAGCGCACCAATTACCATATCTGATCCCAGTTGCACCACTCGAATATATAACATGTCTCCAATACTCAATCATTCAATGGGGGATACTCCTACAATTCTTCTGTGCCACCAAGCAAACTTGAATATCAGCAGTCGATCCAACAAAAGAGCGTCGCAATACTAATGAAGCACCCTTAACTCAAACACATTGCCCTTTCTGAATGTATGCCCTCATCAAGCCACCCAATAGTGGTATCATCTACCTAGTCATCTGAAACTGCCAGTGTTGGCCTTCCTTCCAGAACTGAACCGTGACCTCACATATGCCAATCTCCACTATACACAAAATATCGCATACGCCATGCCATCCTATGATAAATATGAGAACTTCATGCTCCCTTCCTAGCCACAAATAACTACGTACCCAACTAGCCAAGAACTTTCCATTTGACCCCATCTAGAAGCAAAACCACTATACATCACATGGCCCTCACGCTAGTAGAAAATATACACCTCTAACCGTAGTAGAAACCATCCAGAACTCTCTAAATCCCATTAGTACAACACCAAACCGATAGGACTAAATCCTTCTAACTCAACCACGCTACGCATGCCACCAAATCCCAAGAGAATTTCTAAGAAACACCTGTAACAACTCATTACCTCATAAACACCCAAAGAACAAACCATATCCCTTATCATGCCGATCCAACCTACTACCAAGTTTTCCTATTTATCCAAGTTCCTTATGACTTACCTTCGAATTGATACTTCTCCTTGCCATAATACCGAAATTCTCAATCTAGACTCACCACACGAAACCCGAGCATAAAATAGACCGTCTTAGGCTCAAAAGCCGTTGAATACTCTCTCAAATATCCCCAAAAGCACCACATTACAACTACTTACTCTAAAGAGACTTCCTACGAATTTAAAGTCATTACCTTCAATTTCCTAATACTGATGGATAGAATCCATGATAATGTAAATACACCACAAGCCTTGACACCTTCCACGAAAATCTCAGTTCTAGACCAATTCACACCTTGAAGATCCTCAAGAGCTACATATAACCTTGATTCCATCAGAACCATTCTCGAGAGTCTTCCACTATACGCAAATCTCAATTACACACTGACCAAGTAAACAGAACGACCTGACCCAGCTTGCAAACCACATACTAGGAAAGTAATCCACACATTTGGAGCAACAAGCACACTCCTACACTGCACACACTACACTTTTTACAATTTCAACTCAATCATTCAATAAGGTACCTTTACCCGTAGAGTACATCACAACCTGTATCGAAGAATTTTCCATTACTCAAGTCGTTCCCATACTCCACCTCTACAGGTCATATCCGTATCACCAATATACCTCGATCCTACCACTATAACACATAATCGTGCAATCAAATTATCATTAACGGGCTCCCCCACTTGGCCCAAAGCCAAATATCAAGACAAACAATAACTCACGATATCCCTACGCTATCACTGCCACCATACTGTGGTGAGATTCAACTAAATCCTCCATAAGCTCATATGACCCAAACCATCTAACGCTCAAATCGTATGCAAATCTTACATTCACCATTGTAATGGTCATGCCAACTCCCACAAGCGATAACTCAAATTACAACATACATCAGTTACTGGTAGAAGAGAACTTACTACAGATCAACATAAAGATCACACACCTCAGGAAAACCCGCAGAAGATACCCCTGCATGCTTAGCCTCCAAAATGATATCTCTCCATACACTTCCGAAAATCATATTTATCACGCAATCACTATACCTTCCTGCATTAAAACACAAACTAATGTCTATCATCGTGGCATCTAGATACGCGGTATAAGAACCTGAAGTTGATGGCGGAACTAACACCGGAGATGTGGTCAAGGGAATCTTGAGCTTCTGGAAGCTCTACTCACACTCGATCGACCACCTGAATATCTTCACTGGACACCACGTGTCCCAAGAATGCTACTAAACTGAGCCAAAATTTACACTTGGAGAACTTTGCATAGAGCTTCTCCTATCTGGATCCTTATAATACCATCCTCAAATGCTGAGTATGCTACCCCTGGCTACGTGAGTACGCCAGGATGCCATCAATAAATACAATAACAAAGGAGTGGTAATACGGTTGGAATACACCGTTAATCAAATACACGAACGTTGTTGGGGCATTGATCAGCCCAAAAAACATCACCAGGAACTCATAACACAATAGAAGGATCCGCTTCACTCCACATCTAAACAACATGGGAGGTCCTCCAATACACTCACAACTCGAGGCAATATGCCAGCTCCAGACATAAGTCAAATACTCAATGGTTCTTGCTATATCTCCCGCCAATTCATTTTATCACAATCAAACAACCTGAACACACCTAACCATCAGATCACACTCACCATGTATTCTCCTAGTCACAAAGTCCCATCAATAAGGGCACAAACGTGCATATAAGTCCCCCAACCACATGTGCTCACACAAACGAAATCTCAGCACTCAAGCCACAGACAAAATCCGGCCTCAAGTCCTCCAGACTGGCCCATTATCAACATGATAAAAATCACATCTCATCTATGGAAGTCACAAGCCATCGGTGCACAACTGATACCAAGCGCTCACGTGCGCATTCGAATACATGAAAGGAATTCAAAGAGTTACGCTTTTGGATGAATAAAATGGATTCGCACGACAAGAATTCAAGAATGTGAGATTTTTACTAAGGGTTTTGCAGCCTCTCGAAGATAAGTACAGACGTCTCCGTACCGATCCACAAGACTCTACGGAACCTGCTCATGACCGTTGAGTCATATGTAACCTAATGCTCTGATATCAACTTGTCACGACCCCAAATCCTAACAGGTCGTGATGGCGCCTATTGTGGAACTAGGCTAGCCAACCATCACATAACTACACATTCATTTTTAATATAATTTCTCAAATCATTAATAACCAGCATAATAAGTATAAAAATTCCTCTAAGTCTTTAAGCAAGCATAATATAATCTGACAGTCTAAACAAATCCCCCAGAACTGGAGTCAACTGATCACGAGCATCTACGAATAAAACTAACTCTGCTAATGTCATAAATAATGTCTTAGAACAAAATACTAATTCTAATGAAGCAAGGGAAATAGAGAAGCTGCGGACGCTGGACAACTACCTCGAAATCCCGAATGTTGTCGATGAACGAACTCAAATGGCTACTGCTCAGAACCAGTACCTGGATCTGCACATAGAGGTGCAGGGAGTAATGATGAGTACGCTAACTCAGTAGTAATGAAAATAAATCACAGTCTGAAGAATAAGAAACACACAACAACAAATACACCAATCCACAAAACAGTAAAATGCCAAGTCTCAATAAAGTGTACATAAGTTCGAAAATCAGTTTCCGTAAAAATCCTTGAAACAAGTATAATTTCAAATGTTTCTCAGTAAAACTCCCAAATATATCAGTTGAAAGATGAAACAAATCATAATCAATACTCAGTAAAATATCATCATAAAACTGCCCCTCGGGCCATAATCATCACTCATAATATTCCCGCAGCACCTCACCATCACTCTGTAACAATCACTCCAACGTCCCAATCACTCGTCACTCGGCACTCGCACTTAGTAGGTACCAGCGCTCACTAGGGGTGTGTACAGACTCCGGAGGGGCTCCTACAGCCCAAGCGCTATAAACAAGCCAAATCATGGCATCAATCACTCTCAGGCACTCGGGCTCTCTCATATCATAACATCCTCACAACATTGGCCCTCGGCCTCACTCAGACAGACACTCTCTCATCATGCCACTCGGGCCATAAATAAAACGGGATTCTCGGCCTAAAACAGTATTTCATTTCAAGAACAATATCAGTAACTCAGAGTGTCAAAACAATTTATCAAGAAGGACCGCGTGTAAAATCATAATATAATAAGTGAGGAATATCAGGAAAATAGCCCCCAAGGGGTTAAAATAGACCGGCACTAGGCCCCAAACATGGCTTACAGCCCAAGTATATCAAAACACAATAATACTATAAATCATATGCTTTAAAAGCAGTTTCGCAACTCGATAGTTGCCTAAAAAGGAACATTTTTCCAAATTTCCAATTCGTGCATGCCCCACACTCGTCATCCAGTGTGTGAGTCACTCCAAAACCGTGAAAGGATGTCAAGTCCAGGGTTTCATACCCTCAGGACAGGATTTAAAGACATTACTTACCTCAATTTAGCCCGAAACGCTACTCCACAACACGCTTGCCCCTCAAATCAACTTCCGAGTGCTCCAAATCTATCAAGTTCATATTTTTCACATCAAATTATGCTAAGGGAATGAATTCCAATTAAAAAAATATCAACTTTATGCACAAAACCCAAAATTAGCCAAAACCCGACCCCCGGGACCGCATCTCGTAACTCGACAAACTTTATAGCAAAAAGATCCTCATCATCTCACGAGTCCGTACATATAAAGAACTCTGAAATAGGAGTCTGTTTGACCCCTCAAATCATCCCTAAAAAGTCTCAAAATCTCAAGCCCTAATTTCACCTTTTTCTACTGATTTTTCCCAATTAAACACTATTAATTTAGTCCTTAATCACATATAATCGAGTTATGGGGTCCAAAATCCTTACCTCAATGAAGAACAATCAATTTCCCTCTTCAAAATTACTCCAAAAGCTTTATTCCCGTTCAAAAATGGTGGAAAAGTGGGCAAAGGTCGCGGAGGGTTATATATATACTGCCCAGGTTTTTACTCTTCGCGAACGCATAAGAACGACTGCGTTCGCATAGAGCATTTCCAACTGGCCCCAGTTTACTCTTCGCGAACGCGACTGAACACCCGCGATCGCACTTCCCAACCCACTTGGACCTTCGCGAACACACCCCAGGCCTGCGAACGCATATACCAAATGGCTTGGGTTCCCTCAGATGGCTTTAACCCTACGCGAACGCACCTTCTCCCCTGCGTTCGCGATGAACAACCAGCTCAAGCCTACATGTTCGCACCCCTTAACCGCGAACGCACAGAAGAAATTCCCCAGCTCCCAACTTCCCCTATGCAAACGCAAGACCCCCTCCGCGAATGCATAGGGTAAAATCCTTCTGGAGAAGCACCAGAAAAACCAACAATTCTCTAAGGCCCGAAGTTGCTCGTTAACCATCTGAAATCAACCCCGAGGCTCCCGGGACCTCAACCAAACCTACCAACATATCCCATAACATCATTCGAACTTAGTCGAGCCTTCGAAACACTAAAAATGACATCAAAACACCAAAATCACATAGAATTCAAGCCTATGAACTTTGAAATCTCTAAATTCCACCAACGATGCCGAAACTATCCAAAACACATCTGATTGACCTGAAATTTTGCATACATAGCCAAAATGACATTAAGAACCTGTTCCAACTTCCGAAATTCCATTCCGACCTCGATAGCCTATTTTCCACTGTCGGTCGTAAATCACCAAAAACTAACTTTCGCCAATTCAAGCCTAATTCTGCACCGGACATCACAAAAATATTCCAAACACACTCCTAAGTCCCAAATCACCTAACGAAGATATTCGAGCCATAAAATCCGCATTCCGAGGTCGTTTACCAAGAAGTCAACTCCTAGTTGACTTTTTCAACTAGTAGACTACTTTAAGAAACTATGTGTCAATTCTCATTACAACCACTCCGAACCCAAACCACCCGACTCCAATACATCATAAACAACTAAACAATGCATAAGAAGGTAGAAACAAGAATAACAGTGCAAATTCTATGGAACGGCCGACCGGGTCGTTACATTCTGTTCTTATTATTTTGAGACAGATGTATTTATTTTGTTCAGACCTTTATATGTATTATTCGTAGACAGTCTGTGAAGTTGTGACACCAAAATTCTAGGTTTGGTATTGTGAATTTCGTAACAGCATTTATTTAAGTTGTTAGACTTGTTGTATTTCGTATTATCTTTATTGTTAATCCTGTATATCACCTGGAACTGTTAAGAATAAAAGAATAAGGTAAATTAAACATTAACGTTGGCTTGCCTATTGGGGTCAACGTTAGGCGCCATCACGGTTCCGACGGTGGGAAATTCGGGTCGTGACACTTACTGCTCATACCTGATTTATTTTCATTACTACTGAGTTGGCGTACTCACATTACTCCCTGCACCTTGTGTGCAGATCCAGGTGCTAGGGCAGAGTGAGTTGTCCATCTGTTTCTCGAGACTTCTCGGAGATTTGCAAGGTAGTTGCACGCGTCCTCATCCCTGCTTTCTCCTTCTTACTGTTATAGAGTTTATTTTCCAGACTTGTATATTTTCTTTAGATGCTCATGACCAGTGACTCCGAGATCTTGGGGTTGTATTTAACATTTGGTGTAGCTTTATCTGTTTAAAAATGATTAAACGAAACCTTTATGGATTATCTGTTTAGTAATGATATAAATGAAAGATTCTTTAAGTTTTGAGTGTTAATTTGGCTGGCCTAGTTCCACGATAGGCGCCATCACAACTAGTTTAGATTTGGGTTCGTGACATGTATCCTCTCTTATTTTATGTAAATTTATATTATGTCGTATGAGTTTAGGAATTAGTCTTGGTTGGAAAATTTGAGGATTAAGTGTTTGCAACACGTTGATAATTTAGGAAGCATGAAGTGATGCAGCAATCTGGTTGGGGAAGGTTGATAATGCAAATAAATTTATCCAAAGTTATTTTATGATATTATGCAATCTTGGACTTTGATGATTACATTAGTTCATTTGTTGGACTGAGGTTTCCAGCATAAGAGTCAAGGCAGAGAAAGAAGACGTGTTCATTGATGATAGGCTATAATTACGTATTTTAGTCGCTTATTACACTCTAATTTACTGCACTTTAATTGAGTTCGAGCTTTAATCGCTAGTGTTTTGCACTAATTGTGTGTTTTATGCCTTGTAAGAGTGATTCCAAGCTATATAGATGTTATGGAATGAATTCAAGTGATTTGGAGCTTTGAAGTCTGAGTAAAAGCACAAGGAATTAAGTTGGGATCGTGTTTGGGGGTCAAAGTTGATAGTTAAGAACAAACAAAGACTCGAGTAGGCATATTGCACACTATCTAGTAAATTTGACATAACCTTTTTCTCCGAACTCTATTTGAGCTATATAATATATGGTTGGAACGATAACTCAAATGGCTACAACTTTCATGTTTTACGTATTTCCCAATTCCAAAAGGAACATGGTGAAAAATGCGGTCGAAACTGCGACTGCGGACCTGACGCGGACTGGGGCAGAATACTTGTCGATGTGCGCGGGCCACTAGCGCGGCCACTAGCCCGACCGCGCTAAACCAGACCTGGAAAATCATCCTTTTTTGCGTAGGAGGAGGTATAATTATTTGGGCCCGACCCTACTTGGTATATATACATGAAAAACGGTATTTTGGAGGGATTGGACATATTTTTGACAGAGATTCGACCTAAGGAGGCAGAGACATAATAGGAGTAAGGCAGAGAATTCTTCTACGAGTTTTTCCTTCCTCTTACTATTTTTCATTGTTGGTTATGACTTTTAGTATTGTATTTTTACATACTTTGATGAATAGCTAATTTGTTATCTAGGGTTTTGATGGAACCTTTTGTAGGATAAATTCTTGTTATGTTTTTATATAATTGAGCCTTTGGATTTCACTACTTGTTCAACTACGTTTATATTGTGGTTGGTTGAAGAGCTCTCAATCGACTGTGCCTATTTAATATGTATTACTCGGGAGAGAGTGCATATTTAGGTAGTTATTGAACAACACCACTCCCAAAGTATATGAGGAATCAATAATCAAGGGTTTAAAGGTGGGATTAGGGATAACGAAACCTTGGTTGCGATATAAGTGAGCCGTACTTAAAGCCAGCCAGCATAACTCGAGAGAGTATGTCTAGTAAATTGTCGTAATTACTCGAGAAAGATTTACGGTAGTCAGAGCGCTCATGATTGGTAGAGAATACTTACGCGAAATTATAGAAGACGTAGCGGGAAGGATTCCGACAATTGGGGAAATCATAACTCTAGAACTCCTTAATTTTTTCTCCAACCCGTAGTATCTTTAGTGTTAATTTATTATTTTGATTAGTTAGTTAGTTAAACACTAGAATATTAATATCTATAAGTTAGGGATTGTTCAAGCTTGTATTCTTGGTGATAGTGAACAATTGTAGCTAAGTCTTAGTTCTCTGTGGATTCGACTCCGAACTTGTAAACCGGATTATATTTGTAACGTCCGCTTAATACTTTTTATAAGGCATAGTTGGGCGTGATCATTCATGTAAGTTAATTTGAAAAGAATGGTTCAATTACAACTGCTTAAAATCCTGTTCAAGATGAAGGATGGAGTTTAAAGTGAAAACAATTTGCGGGTGTATTTATACTTTTTTTCTTGTGTCATAAAATCAAGCTAATTGCATGTTGTCCTTCTATTGCACATATTGTAGAGTCTTAAATATTAATTTTGCTGGACTAAAGTATTGTAGTACTAAAGATCGTGACTAATTTTGTTGTACTAAAATATTGTTTAATAAGAAGTGCTATATATCATTAACAACATAAACAGTAATAGAAACCATAACATCCCGGCAAGGGAGTCAACAAGGCAAACAACATCATCAACAACAAGAATAATAAGAGAAACCACACGATCCCGGCAAGGGAAATAGTTATAACCAATCTCACCTAAACAGTTAACTTCACGGAATAAAACTCAGCTTAAACAAAGGCCCAGTAATAGGCAACATAAAAGAAATATCAGCAACATAAATATTTATCAACTAGACCTAAGTAGCACTTAAGGGAAAAATCATATAAATCACAATGTAAGACTCACGGGCATGCTTGACACCAAGGAACGGATGTTCCAACTACGACTAAACAACTATAGGGATAGATGACACTAAAGCAGGGTAGGAAGAAAATAGAGCATGATGATAGGAGAGGTAAAATAATCAATTAAGTCAATTAAGATCAAATAGTCAACGAAAGAATCCAAAAGCAAAAAATTCTAATTTAGCAGGAAAGGATGAAATTAGCAATTAAGGACTCAAATGTAACAATTACAATTCATACACAAGTGATACAAGAAACTACATATCCTAAAAGGGCAACCTATTTGCAAATAAGTCTGTGTACACACTCGTCACCTCGCACACACGGGCTACAACCAACAAAGAAGACTCAATCCTAAGGGGTGGTTCCCCCACACAAGGTTAGGCAAGATACTTACCTCAAAGACGACAACCCTATACTCAAAAATAAACTTCTCAGGCGGAAAGGCCTCCGGACGGCTCAAAATCAACTAAAACAACTTCAAAATACACATAAAACGTATAAGGAATGATTCCGAATAATAAAGTTTCAATCTTTACAAAATTATGAAAATCGACCCAAAAGTCGACCCCCCGTCCCGCACCTTGGAACCCGACAAATTTTACAAAATCCGATTACCCATTCCGACACGAGTTCAACCATACAAAATTTATCAAATTCCGACGTTGTTTCGTCTTTCAAATCATGATTTTTCATCTTAGAAGTTTTCTTTCAAAACCCACAATTCCCTCACCCCAAAACACAAATTAAATGATAAAAACAAGAACTAATTCAGGAAATATAATTAATTCTAGTGGAAGAACACTTACCCATTCGATTTGTGTGAAAAACCCTCAAAGAATCGCCAAAATCCGAGCTCTAGAAGTCAAAATATGTTAAAAATGGCTTAACCCTCGTTTTTGGAAACTTATATTCTGCCCAGGCATTTTGTTCATCGCGAATGTGGAGAGAGGGATGCGTTCGCGAAGAAAGGCAGTTGAAGCTGCCCAGTTGAACTATGCGAACGCGACACTGTAGGTGCGAACGCGGAGAAGAAGAGGGCATACCCTCGCGTTCGCGAAAGGTACTACGTGGACGCGATGAAGGAAAAAAGGGGCGATCAAAAGAACACTACGCGAACGCGGAAAGGTGTACGCGGACGCGAAGAAGAGCAAAGTTGACTTCCGTGTTCGCGGAAGGTACTATGTGAACGCGTTGAACAGATATTCCCTCCTCCAAGATTACACCTCGCGAACGCGGAGGAGCGGACGCGAACACGAAGGAGAAAACTAGATAACAGATATCAGCAACCCAAAAATGGAGAAAATGGCTCGTAGCCCATCCGAAAACACACGAGACCCCGTCTAAACACACACACAAGTCATATAACCTAACACGGACTCGCTCAAGGTTTCAAAACACATAAAACAACTAAAACAACGAATCAAACCTAAAATCAAACTTATGAATTTTCAAAACTTCAATTATCAAAACTCGCGTCGAAACCTATCAATTCAACCCGGAATGACGTGAAATTTTGCAGACAAGACACATAGCACAACGGACCTACACCCATTCTTGGAATTCCATTCCGAACCCGATACCAAAATTTCACCTATCGGTCGAAAATGCCGAAATTCTAACTTTCGCCAAATTACCTCAAATCCCTCTACGGACCTCCACATCCAATTCCGGACGCACGCCTAAGTACAAAATTATCATACGAAGCTGTCGACGTTAACCAAAACTCATTCCAAGGCCGTTTACACAAAAGTCAAACCTCCGGTCAACTTCCATCACTTTAAGCTTCCAACAGTGAAATTGTTTTCTTCCAATTCGACTTCGGATTATCCGGTAACTGAATCTAACCACGCACGCAGTTTGATATACCACATGTGAAGCTGTTTATGACCTTACACCACCGGACGGAGCTTAAATTCTCAAAACGACCTGTCGGGTCATTACATATAAGAAGGCAGGGTAAAAGATGAAATATGATTATTTAATAATAAAAAGGGCAAGACGAGAGAAAAAATAAGGAAACGACGTGATCACATATTATTTGTATTGTTGAATCCCTTGCCAGGATGTTGTGATTTATGGTTCATATTGTTGATTGTCCTTGTCAAACTGTTGTTCTTGATATTGTTTTGGGTGAGGAAGAGTGTAAAGCACGAAGGGTGATGCCGTGTATTTATTTATTTATTTATTGTGAGGATGAGAGTGTAAAAGCACGAAGGGTGATGCCGTGCCATGTTATTATATTAAAGCACGAAGGATAATGCCGTGCCGTTTCTATTTATTTATTGTGAGGACGAGAGTAAAAGCACGAAGGGTGATGTCGTGCACTTGTTTTGGTGAGGAAGAGTGTAAAGCACGAAGGGTGATGCCGTGTATTTATTTATTTATTTATTTATTGTGAGGATGAGAGTAAAAGCACGAAGGGTGATGCCATGCACTTGTCTTTGCATTATTATTCCGTTGTTTTAATTTGGATATTCCTACTGATCTCTTACTGTATTTATTGACAACATTTGATATTCCTCCTGTACTGTATGGTAACTTCTGAGTTACGGACTGAGTTCATGTAGATAAATCTTGGGGAGATTATGATCAAGAGATTTTATTGAAAAGTATTATTGAAAAAGTAATGGTTTCGAAGGGGATTATGTCTAAGGAACTTTTATTTCGAAAGCATATTGAAAAGCATTTGTCTTGCAGAAAATAATATTTGGAAGTCATTTATTGGGAAGGTATATTTGGGAATTACATATTTTGAAAAAAACTATGTTCTGAGTATTTCTCTTTATTAAAGGTAAGTATATATACATTTATAGAAAGTATGTTTCAAAGGATATCTTTCTATACTAAAATGAATATATCTTTAAAGTTTTCAATATGAATTGTTGTTTAAAGGTTTCCACCAGTTTATTGATTTAGTGGCTACGGCCTGATGTGAACAAACTGACGCAGAGTCGACTTACTAGTGTTTTCTATGTGTTGTGGTTTTCTTCCATTTTGGCTTGCTTTGTTGTACATCTTTCTGTGTATTTTTATACTGTTTCGTTGGTTAATTTATGAAATTTCCTTCCGCATTATATTGTCATTGTTGTAAATTACTCCGTGATGTCTTAGATAGATGTAGTGTTCGGTTATTTCTATACTCATGTCAGTTTATTTTGTTAGACCAGTGGTGTCTTGACTAGTCCTCGTCAATACTCCACCGAGGTTAGTCTTGATACTTACTGGGCATCGCTGTGGTGTGCTCATACTACACTTCTGCATATTTTATGTGCAAATCCAAGTATATACATTGTTAGTAGCTGAGTGGATCGTTGCCGAGGAGACTCAAGGTAACCTGCTACTGCGTTCGCAGGCTTCAGAATCACATTCTTACCAGTAGTATTCATATATTGTTGTATTTATTTCCAAACAGTTATATTTAGAAGTTGTAGAAGATTCGTAGAGCTTATGACTTGTATTACCGGTTTTGGGAAAATTGTAAATTCTGTTAAGACTTCCATATCGAGACTGCTAGATTTCTTTTATTATTATTATTATTATTCTGTAAATGTTAGGCTTATCTAGTTCCTAAGACTAGGTGCCATTACGATACCCAACTGAGGGAAATTGGATCATGACATTATATAATAACTAATTTTAGGATACGTGCGTTGCACGTGGAAATCACGTCTATTAGTAAAAGAGTTATGATACATACTATATATTATGTATAATAGAAAACATACCACCTTCTTTTTCGGCCAATGGAGCCATTAGGTCACAATTTTAGGGCAAGTGTAGAGATAGATACTCAAGCATGTTATTTAAAGATTAGCTAGAGTCCTAAAATTTTAAACTAAAAATCTTAACTTCAAGACAATTTATGACATATTGTCCCAAAAAATTGAACTGAAAAAATGAAATTCAGGACGCGCTGGCTAATTCTTAAATTGCAGCCTTTAGAGTGGCAACCTAGTGTCATTTCTTTATATTTTTAGGATCATACTCGAATTTCAAAATTAAACATTATATCAATTGTATTAAATACCTTTGAATCAGTTAATAACTTTTTATGATAATAAATGAATAAATTAAACTAACTTCTAGCTTACTTTTCGTTCATTAATACTATCTCTTTATTTCTTTTTTCTTATCCAAGGGAGGCCTAAACTTTCACTAAAACATCAAGTATGTATTAAAAGAAAGCATATTGAAGGTAATTATTAGGTAAATAGAAGTAGAGTATTATTATTTATACATTTAATGTAAAATTAATCAATGAATGAAGAAATTAAATGAAATAAAAAGAAATGACCCGATATGGTTTCCTCTTTGCAGCGGACTTCCTCTTCGAATGAAACAAAACTGTTTGAAAAACTAATGTCATAAAATTTATTATTGCAATCTTTGATTACAATATCATGATTGAATATAGTCTCAAACTCGTTGTGCATCGATTGAAAATTAGAATTTGGACAACTTATGTGGTTGTTTATGATGTAATAGGTCTTGCTTTTGTTGTAAATATTTATCCGACATTTCAGTTTGATCATTGAAAATTAGCTTGAATTTTCGTTCCCCATAAAATGTTTAATCTTAGTATCACAATTGAAATAATTTGAAAATATGGATTTGCATAATATGAATATGAAAATATCATTACCTCCGCATCTACAAATGTAAGAGTTTATCAAACGCTTTGATTTGTTGCAATTTTAAATTCTTTTAATATGTCTTCAATAAGTAAGACTCTTATCAGGAAATTAATATTTTTTTAAATGTTAGTTGGTACTTCAATTATCATTGTGAGTGTACCTAAAATCAACTGTGCACAAGTATTTTAGTACCAACAAGACAACAAGATAGTAAAAGTCAAGCAAAATATTTGATTGAAACGAAGATCCAACAAAAAGAAAACTTGAATACATAATAACGCTTGAACGGAGTAGAAAAATTTATTTCCTAATGCATTGACGCCACAATATGTAGTATTTAGTCATATATGAGTTAAACAACATCTCAGACCCTACTTTGTGAGATTTTACTGGGTAGTTATTATTGTTGTTGGGTTAAACAACACAGCATCATACTGCAAGTATGTGCATTAGTTATGTATAGTTTATTTTCAGATTTTCTTAATCATACAAAACAAATATTTATTTACAAATCATTTAACTTTCTCAACTTTTTAATTAGCCACAAGTTTTATGCCTATTAAGTTATTACAACAAAAATGCCTCGTGCACAAACCTCGTGGCTGAACTTCAACAAAGACATATAACTTTCAAAATATAGTAAATTTGTTTTCGTGCACAAAGCACAATTTTATTGTTTAGCAAAACTAAAATTTTACGTGAGATAGAAAAATCATATACCACACCTTAAAATTAATTTTCTTAAAGAATTTATGACAAAAAATCTAAAATGATACCATAGTGTTCTATAATAACTATTTTTTTGAAATCTGAAGAATTATTTACCCGATCGATGGAACTGTCAAAATTCTTGGACGCTAATTGTTAATCTTTATTCTTTAAGTAACACAATTTTTAGATCATGTAATATCTATAATAAAATCAATCAGAAGAGGTAATAAAAAGATATTACGAAATATGAGCAACTTGAGCTGGCACAACAATTAGCAATTTTAATTATAAAACACAAGGCAAAAATATTGTTGAATTAATAAGATCTTGAATTGATATGAGTGCCTAACCATTTTTATTTGGTTACAAAATTGTATAAAATCTGTATATAAGTCAATTTCAAACTGATAATCATACATGAAATATAAAAACACAAAATTAACAACTTTTCAATTTGTAATTGTATGTTAAAATACTTGAACCATTATTATTACTTAACTTCAAAAACACACTAAAGATTAAGAATTTACCTTAAATACAATATAAATTTTGACTCTAGAGAAGCAGCTACTATCGTATCCAGATCTGCAAAATTTGAAGAGTATGTTCTAGTGAATAATTGTAAGATACCTACAATAATTAAAACGAAAATAAAAGTTGTTAGTAAAATAAAGCTATATACAATAATTAAAACGAAAACAAAAGCTGTTTAAAAAGATTTGTAGTGTGAATCCTAAAAGAATCCTAAACCTAGAGTGAATGCTAAACCTAAACAAAAAAAAGAGACATAACTAAGTACATAGCCCCTAAATCCACAAGTACCGGCTTGATTACCCCCTAAGATAAGAGGAGGATTCATTGGTAAAAGAATTCTAAACTAAAGTGAAACCTAAAATAAACCAGCCGTATGCAAGAAAAAATGGAAATGAATTCTTTCCATATGAAAAATTTGTTAGAGTTCTAATTACAATTTTATCCCAAGTTGAATACACCTACTAAGGATAAAAAAAGGCGAATAACATTTCACTAAAGGCTTTCATACTTTTAATATAGTATAAATAAATAGAAATATTACCTCCTAACTTACGTTTTCTTTATAATATTGTAAATTTATTCTTTGTATTGTTACAGTAATAAACAATATAATATATTCAAATATTGTATACATTAAAATGATACACTACAATACAAACAATACAAAGGATACATTATAAAATGATGCATAGCAACTAGGGGTGTTCATGGTTCGGTTTGGATCGGTTTTTCCCTAAAAAGAAACCAAACCAAGTAAGTCATTTTTTCGATTTTTTCGGTTATTTGTCGGTTTTTTCTTAAATATAAGAAATACACTACTAAACACGTATTCCGACGACCATATTTTCAACGTGACACTATCAAATCAATTGCCTTTTAAGAAATCTATTATTTACTAAAATATATTGATGATAATTGAATCAAATAATGATGAATAATTTAAGGACTTAATTAAAAATATATTTTTTAAACATGAAATGGATTGTTACACTTAACAAAAGAAAACTACCAATCAAACTTGAATATAAAGGTAAAGAATTGTACTAAAAGTGCAAATGATTAACATTCACCATAATTTTTTTGAAACTTTGTATAAAAATAAACATATATATAGGTGTCGGTTTGGTTCGGTTATTTTTTGATTAAAATCAAAACCAAACCAAATTTGATCGGTTTTTAAAATTCAAAATCAAAACCAAATCAAACCAAAACGTATCAGTTTTTTTGATCGGTTTGATTTGATTTTCGGTTTGGTTCGATTTTTCAGGTTTTTACGCCCCTAATAGCAACCATCCAAATAAGCTGTTAAATCCGGAACATATAAATATCAACAAACAATTTAAACGGAAAGCAAAAAAATGGTGGCATTATCGCTGTACAAAGGAAACCTCCACAGAGTACCCGAAGCTCCACGCCGATGGCTTATGCCAACCCCCAAAATCTCCCTCAAGGACTTCAGAACTCTCCTCCGTCGCCGGTCCCGAGCCCTCTCTCGCCTCCTCACCACCACCACTCCTCCCGACGCCGACACCGCTGCTACCACCACCACCACCACCACCACCACCACCATCCACAACCCTAACCCTAAAGCCGAGTCCAATTCCAATTCTCAGGATGAGGTTCCTTCTTTGGTCCCAGTAAAGGCCGAGAAGGAAGAGGAGGTTCAAGGAGAGAGTGGGAAATTGTCGGAGCAATTGGTAGATGCGTCTGATGTGGTGGTTGAACCTAAGCTTGAGGTTTTGGAAAACGGCGAGAAATTGGAGGTTTCTCTGAATCCCCCAAGATTCGAGGTATTGTAATTTACATACAATTATTGATTTCATTTGTATGTAATGGTATCATCTATGTAATATTGGTGGTTTTTAGTTAAAAATCGCTTATCTCTTGCACAAAGTGCTCCTCTGCATTTTATTTTTGTTTAGTTAAAAAGGGCTCCTAGCTAAGTCAGGGGAAGTCGGCGTATACCATACACAACTTTTCCCCATTTTTTCTTATTATCCGGAGGGGGGGGGGGGGTTGCGTTGCAATATGCCACGATGTAAGGAGGTATCATGTAGCAGATGATTTGGAGGAGTGTAGTAGGTTTTAGATTAATATTTTTGAGCTGAAGCTTCATATACCAATGAGAGATAAGGATGTATATTTGGGTCATTGATCACGCCCAACTATGCCTTATAAAAAGGACAAAGCGGTCGCTGCAAATATAATCCGGTTTAAGCCCGGAGTCGAATCCTCACGGAACTAACCTATCTATTATAACTCATGCTAATATAAGCTCAGCCAATTTCCGGGTGCAGTATTTTTATCAATAATTGTTTGGGTTTATTAACTAAAGATGATGATATTAAAAACTAACAATATTTAATATTAAAGATAATTCAATGGTGGAAAGATCTAGGGCAGTGATTTTCCCAACTGCTAGACTAATTCTGACTCTTTTGCTATAATCTCACCGTGTTACTCTATGAGGATTATGAGCTATAGGTTACTGCAATTATCTCTCGATCAACTACAGTAATTTACTAGAGCATTCTCTCGAACTACTCTAGCTGATAATTTATGCAGCTCTAATTTATCCCACCAAAGTTTCGTTATCTCTAACCCTACTTTTAAATTCAAGTAATGAATCTCTTCAATTACTCAAAAATGGTGTTGTTCAACAACAATCTAACCTAGTGTTCTCTCTCAAGCAACACAAGGCAATTAGACACAATTAATCAAGGGCCCATTCAATTAATCACCATACAAAGCATAGTTTGTATCGATTAAACCCGGATCGATTATAACAATACTGAGTCAAAACTTCATCTAACAATTGGTTCCATGAACCCTGAACGGATTGTTTAGCTACTCATACTAAAATACAACGAAAGCATATAAGAATTCATAATTCCAAAATAATGATAGAAGAAAGAGAATAGAAAAACTCTAATTGTAGCTTGGTCTCCTCACACTTGTTCTTGCCTCCAAATTGAGTCTAAAAACAAGCTTTTTTTCTTGGGCGAGTCTATAGGGTTTTAAATAGGGCTAGGCTAATTTCTCCCGTTTTTTACACTTTAGTCCTTGCAATTTCTGGGCGCTTCAGGACTTGACCGCGGCCGCGGTAGAACGCGGCGCGACCGCGGTGGACTGCTTCAGTTCTGCCTCGCGTTGCTTTGCCCACCGCGTTCCAGCCGCGGTCGACCGCGATCGCGGTGGGCTCCACTCCAGCTATCCTTCGTCTTTTTCTTGCTTCTTTTCACTCGGGTTCTTCTCGATTGACCTTATATTCCCTTGATTGGCTTCAAAACGTTCCAAAGTGTCTACTCTCATGGATTATTTCCTGCAAGGTATAAAGAACACTATTTAGAGCATTTTGTTATCATTTTTATACTTAAAACAACACTAAAGTATGGTTCATTATGGGTGAAAATAGCATCTAAATAGCCTACTATCAACACCCCACACTTAAATCGTTGCTCGTCCTCGAGCAACATAAACCACACGCTACAGGCCTAATCTTCTCAGGTTACCTTCCTCACTCTTTATACCCAGAACACTTCACACAGGCAGACTACTTCAGCGCGACATCTTAGCCTCGAGAGTGGACTCCTTTATAGCCACGCAATATTCCTAACTAGCTCTCCTACTCTCAGTCAGAGGTCCATTCTTACCTTCCCTGCATGAATCATGTGCCTACTCACTACAAAAGAGACTTATGTTATTTACAAATCACACACTGATGAACTCGAATATGACATTTCACTCACCCTCAGAAACAATTCTTATGCCACAAACAACGTACCATATGCTTGCCCGTAGTGTAATACTCGACTAATCGAGCTCATTCGGTCTAGAATCAAATAAGACTTTATTTGGTTGTAATGTTGGCTGTGGGACGGGTGTGATACATATGAGTATAGTGACTGTACCTCCCTAAGCACTCCACTACATTGTGTACTTTTAAACTCTTGATTTTGTCACCCTTCATTCCACCATTTCACTATTGTGTTAACCCCTTATTCTTTTAAGCACACTTTTCTTTTAATAGCCACCACCAATTTGTGACTTTTTTTTTGTGGTGGCCTATAGTTTTGCTTATCAAACAGTGCGTTTTTTTTGTTTCCTTAATTCCACTTAACAACTCACCCAACCACCCCACACTTATATTTCTTTTCATATCCATTACACTTCGAGTGCTTCTAAGAGGTGATAGGGTTCAACAAGATAGGCTAGTTAAACTTGGATCAGGCTATTAATGTGATTGCCAAGGAAAACAGGCTTATAGGCTCAACGGGGTTGACTAAGTTATGTACAATTAGGTGGGACAAACATATACAGAAGGGTTAAGCAAGAAATGCCTATATCACTTTCCAGACCAAACAAGACTACCATTTCGCTTTGTACACACAGGGCAAGTTTTAGGCATCGAGTGTTAACACAGAATACACAAAGCCTCACTCACACATGGCACATGACTCAATTCAGTTAGGATCATCAGACACTCTGCTCTAGGGGTGGGCATCGGTCGGTTCGGTCCGGTTATGAATGTTATCGGTTCGGCATATCAGTTGTCGGTTTATAAATATGCTAAACCGTTACCCGAACCGATAAGATATCGATTATCGGGTATTGGTTTGTCGGTTATCGATCCTTATCGGTTCGGTTATCGGTTTACCCGATAAGAAAAATATCCAAAAAAAAAATTCATGTTTTTATTATAGAAATCGTGATCATACTTCTAAGAGAAAGGAAATGAATTTTAGCTTATAAGAAAAGATGGATTAAATTTCAACTTTAAAAAGGAAAACTTTCTTTATTTACATTTGAAAATCCCAATAAGATCTCAATTTAAAGTTATAAGTTAGTAGGAGTAAGGAATAAAACATCCAACAATCTAATCTTACTAACTATCTAACTGCGCGCGGGCATAATGAATAAGAAAATAATAAATCCTAATCTTGTAAATACTAAAGAATCAGTGCAACAAATAGAAAAACTAAAAATCTAAAGAATTAATTCTTTAAAGTATAAAACTAAAAATCTTAACTGAAGAATTAAGATGAGAAATTCAAAAAAATTTAAAACTTACTCTAAGGATTAAGGTTTGAAGATGAAGAGTAACTGCCGAGAGAATTGAGAAAATGAAACCGTAAGGTGGCTTTATATACATAATGAGTAAAATAATAATTTTGTTAAAACTTATTGGGCTAGCGGTTAAACCGTTAATAAAATTGGTCAAACCGAGACCCGAACCGATAACCCAATACTCAAATAACATTAAACCGTTATCGAACCATTTACCCAATAACTTGATATCGATAACCCAATAGCATTTTATCGGTTCGGACTATCGGTTATACCCGATATATGCCCAACCCTACTCTGCTCTAAGCACTTGAGTCATTCAGGAACACACAATTTAAGGCCTTATTAAAGTCAACAAAAGAGCCTAAGTGTCCAACTAAAGCAATCTTCATTCAGGGTACTATAGAGTTAAGGGCTCTATTCCTATCTTTGCTTTTCGCCCCAAGACTCCTAAACTAAAAAAATCTAACTACACCCGGTTCAAATGAATACCCTTGGAAAAGAACCGTGGTATAAAGAAAAACCAAGGGGGAGTTGATACACTACCTAACAAGGAAAAATCTTTTTGTGTTTTCTTTAGCCTCAACTTCCCTCAAGAAACAGATCCATCATCGGGAAGAGTCCTGGGCCAAAACATTTCATCGTGGATTAGCCGGGCCACATCGAAGTCATGACGATTGACAAAACACCAAACCGCCACTGCATTATTTGCATTTACATCAGTGGTGTTCCTGGAGGGCAGCAGTAGACTACGGATGATGGTGAGCCAACATTTAGCTTCCCAAGTAAGAGATTGGGAGTTCAGAGTGATGCGATGCTTTATCCATATAGGCACCCCTCCCAAACAGATGGTCCGAACAATGGTGTCTGGTAGACTTGGTAATAATCCTCCGCTCCTGAGAAGACTGGTAGCCGGTATGCTCGGCGTATTGCCTCAAGAGAGGCATTCACCCTTGTTCTTCTGACTGTGACCATCCGGTTGGCATGTTCCGGGCAATTCACGTAGAACTCCCGGACCATCAAAATATTCGCCTCCTCCGGTTCCTCAAAGAAAACGTCCAACTGGCGTCTCCTCAATTCATTGAACCATCTCCGGGCATTCCTGCTGCTAGGCGGTCCTGTCAATAGGTACTTCATGGACCATCTTCCGGGCTGCTTTTGCTTCAAATCTTTCTTCAGCAACTTTCGAGACAAACCGAGTAGAGTCAAACTGGCTTCTACTAGCCTGGGTTCTGCGTTTCTTGGATTTAGACATGGTACCTTACACAACAATGTTTATTGTCAGAGAGGGTTCAATTTGTGTGATCGCCGGGTGGTTACTCAGACTTCACCACCACGATGGTCACTTTACCAATTATTATCTCAATGGGGCAATTTTTCAAACACATGGTGTGCATAAATCTAGACATGCATCTATTAGCCCATAGTAGAACAAATCCACCCCAAGTTCAACCACAATCTCATAGTAGCATTAACCCACTAACATGATTTTCACCCAATAACACCAAATCTCACCAAACAAGTCACAATAAGTTAGTCTACAAAGAGGAAAAATTCTAACCTAGACATGGTAGGGATTCACACATTATACATAATAAGAGAACACAAAGAAAAGAAATTAAGAGAGGGGATTTAGTAGACTTACTTGAAGAGAGGAAGAGAGAAAAACCTGGTAGTGGATAGGAGAATGAGAGAAGGGGGGAGGGGAAACGTTGGGGAAGGAGTAGGGGAGGGTGTTTGGAATTTAGGGCTGGGGTGTGGGAGGTTTGGGGAGACGTGGGGTGAGTGGGGGTAGTTTTAGAATAATAATGGGGGGTATTAAAAAAAAAACAAAAAAAAAATTAATAATTTAAAACTTACCTGGGCGCGGGGGGGATTCGCCGCGGTCACGGTGAAGGGAAGGGTCGAAAAACAAAACAGCTGCAACCTACCGCGGTCGCGGTGACGAAAGCAGAACATGACGAACCTGCCGCAGTCGCAGTGACGAAAAACAGAACAGTTGCGACCTACCGCGGTCGCGGTGACGGTGTTTCGACTTTTGCCTTGTTTTTCTCACAGTTTTACGTTACCAAGAGTTGTATCTTGACCCCGTCTTCGCCCAACATGCCCCAAGCTTGCCCTGCACACTCAATAATAAGTTAGTCTCATCTACATCAATTAAAACAACACAAAAGAGAAAACAACAGAAAATCATGGGTAGCCTCCCACTAAGTGCTTGATTTAACGTCGCGGCACGACGAACACAACAATCAATGGGTTGCCTCCCATGAAGCTCCTGATTTAATGTCGCGGCACCACGCAAACTCTTGCTATCACTCCTCATTTGTGTATTGGGGTTCCTCCAGAGTTATCACCACACTGCCCCATTTTTCTTCACTCATACCAAGGTAATGTTTCAATCTCTGTCCATTCACTGTGAATTTGTTCGTCCCATTTTCTGATTCAATCTCTACAGCTCCACTTGGGAACATTTGCACTACTTTGAACGGACCTGACCACCGGAACTTCAACTTACCCGGGAACAATCTCAGTCTTCAGTTGTATAATAGCACTAATTCTCCGGGTTGGAAGTTTCGATCCAAGATGTGCTTGTCATGCATCAATTTCATCCTCTCTTTGTATAATCGAGCACTCTCGAATGCGTGGAACCGGAATTCCTCAAGCTCATGCAGCCCATTAACTCTGTTGGTGCCCGCTGTTTCCATGTCCAAGTTCAACTGCCTCAGTGCCTACAATGCTTTATGTTCGAGCTCAACCAGAAGGTGGCATGCCTTACCAAACACCAACTTGTATGGTGACATACCAATTGGAGTTTTGAAGGCTGTGCGGTATGGCCACAATGCATCGTCCAACTTCATGGCCCAATCGGTTCTTGTTGCATTCACTGTTTTTGAGAGGACACTTTTGATTTCCCTGTTGGATACTTCAACCTGCCCGCTTGTTTGTGGGTGATACGGCGAGGCTATTTTGTGGCGGACTCCATACTTCTCCAACAAGCGTGCAAATGCTCTATTGCAAAAGTGAGAGCCACCATCACTGATAATGGCCCGGGGGTACCAAATCAGGTGAAGATGTTTTTCTTTAAGAAATTGGTTACCCCTTTGCATCGTTGGTTGGGAGAGCGACTGCTTCGACCCACTTAGAGACATAGTCAACGGCAACCAGTATATACTTGTTACCGTAAGAGCTGACAAATGGCCCATGTAGTCGATCCCCCACATGTCAAATTCTTCCGCCTCTTGGATTGTGATCATTAGCATCTCATGACGACGGGATATGTTGCCCGTCTTTTGGCATTCATCACAGCTTTTGACCCAAGCGTGAGCATCCTTGAACAATGTAGGCCAGTACCATCCTGATTCTAGCAGCTTTGCTGCTGTCCGGATTCCTCCGAAGTGTCCCCCATAAGGCGAAGCATGACAGGCCTGCAAAACAAAGGTTTGATCTTGCTCGGGGATACACCGCCGGGTCATGTTATCAACACATATTTTGAACAATAACGACTCATCCCAATAATAATCACGACAATCCCGGAAAAACTTTTTCTTTTGAGTTGGGGAGAAATCGTGCGGTACTATACCACATGCTAAGTAGTTAGCAATATCAGCATACTAGGGTGCCTCCTCCACTGTCATTGCCAGTAATTGCTCATCCGGAAAGTCTCAATGATATCTCCAACCTCTGTTCTCTTTTCTGCCCCTTCCAACCTCGAGAGGTGGTCTGCCACTTGGTTGTCCGTCCCTTTCCGGTCACGTATTTCCAGGTCAAACTCTTGTAGCAACAGAACCCAGCGGATCAATTGGGCATTGACTCCTTCTTTGCTACCAAATACCTAATGGCTGCATGGTCACTATAAACAATAATTTTTGAGCCAATCAAATATGACCTGAATTTGTCGAAGGCAAACACTACATCGATCATTTCCTTTTCAGTGACCGTGTAGTTCAACTGTGCACCACTAAGCGTCCTGCTTGCATAGTAGATGGGGTGCATAACTTTCTCCTTGCGCTGCCCCAAGACCGCTCCTATCGCATAATCACTGGCATCACACATCAGTTCAAATGGTTGCTCCCAGTCGGGTGCAACAATGATGGGTGCAGTTGCCAGTCTCTTCTTTAGCTCCTCAAATGCCACCCTGCAAACATCAGAAAACACAAAGTGATGGTCTAAATCTCTCCCATTTCGGAGAATTACTTGATTGGGGTTTTGCTCCTTTGGGTTGATGTTTGTGTCAGCTGGCAATGCTCCTTGGGGACGGTTATTTAAGGCCATGGACAGATGCCCCAGTTGAGTTTCAATCCCTTTTATTGCTGAATCATGTGCTGCCAGCTTTTCCTGCATCTTACCATTCGTGCCAATGAGCTGCTGCAGCATACCCTTGATTTCCACCATGTTGCTATCTTGCTGTTGATGAGGTGGTTGATATGTTAACTGTTGTTGGTGCTGCTGTTGATAACCCTGTTGTCTCTAATATGGAACCACTTGGCCTTGGGGCCGCATACCTCCAGGTTGTGGCATGTTCGGTCTGTACTGCTAGTTAGGTGCTGGCCCCCATTGTTGTCCTCCTTGCCTCTGACCCCTAAAATTGTTAACATAGTTCATATCCTTTCTGGGTCCCTGGTTGTCACCTTCTCCACTCCATGAACACACATAAGACTGATTGATGCAAGGGGTACATAATCCTCCATTTGTTGTATCAACGATGTGCAATTGCTTTGTACCCATCTCATCGATCTTCTTCGTTAGTATACTCATCTGAGTCATGAGTGTAGCTATGTTCTCTGCATGGGAATTGTTTGGGTCAAGAGGAACTGAGTGCACTATTGGTGTCAGAGTCGTACCTCTCATCATCCACCCTGAGTTCTGGACCATCTTATCAAGAAGGATTTTGCACTCAGTGAATGTCTTGCTCAGAAAAGCACCCCCAGCTGAACCATCGACATTTGCCTTCAAATTATCTGCTAGCCCCATATAGAATCTCTGGCCGAGCATCTGGTCTGGAATACCATGGTGGGGACACTTCACCAACACCCCCTTGGAAAGATTGAATCTTTCCCAAGTTTCCTGCAGGGTCTCAGTGGGCTTCTGCTTGTACTATAATATTTCGTCAATTTGTCTGGTAGTCTTGTTGGGAGAGTAGAACTTGTTCAAGAACTGCTTGACTAATTCTTCCCAGGTGGCTATGGAGTTGATTGGAAGAGAATTTAGCCAAGTCTGAGCTTTCCCAGTCACAGAGAACGAAAAGAGTAGCAGCTTGATGGCTTCTGGGTCACATTTGGTTGCCTTTGGGACACACAAATCGACAGAAATTTTTTCAGATGTTGTTGAGGGTCTTCAATGTGTGACCCGGAGAACAATCCTTTATTTTGCAGTAAATGCAGCATGTTGTTGGTGATCTGGAATGTCTTCGCTTGTATTTGAGGCACATCAATGGCAGTGGCCAGGTTATCAGCTGTTGGCTGTGCCCAATCATAGAGCGCCGCTTCTAGCACAAGAGGTGCCACGACCCCCTCGTTTGGTACGCGAGGTGCCACCACTCCATCACCGGGTACAAGAGGTACCCGGTTGTTTACGTTGATGTTATCCACGTTTTCCATTTCAAGTTGTGGTAAGTGTTTTTCCTTCTTATTAGCACGGTTTAATGCTCGGAATGTTTTCTCGGGGTCTACGAGTCCTCCAAGAAGTTCACCAGTCCTCGAAGAGTTTCTAGGCATACACCTGAATCACACAAGAGTTCAAACGTGAGAATTTTCAATGAAAAATTGTTTTTTCACCGTAAGAAATTGAGCTAAACTAATAATTCTAGCAATACTTCTAAGTTGTAACAAATAACACTGTTTAGCTCCCCGGCAACGGCGCCAAAATTTGATCACGCCCAACTATGCCTTATAAAAAGGACAAAGCGGTCGCTGCATATATAATCCGGTTTAAGTCCGGAGTCGAATCCTCAGGGAACTAACCTATCTATTACAACTCTTAGTGATGCTAATATAAGCTCAGCCAATTTCCGGGTGCAGTATTTTTATCAATAATTGCTTGGGTTTATTAACTAAAGAAGATGATATTAAAAACTAACAATATTTAATATTAAAGATAATTCAATGGTGGAAAGATCTATGGCAGTGATTTCCCCAACTACTAGATTAATTCTGACTCTTTTGCTATAATCTCACTGTGTTACTCGATGAGGATTATGATCTATGGGTTACTGCAATTATCTCTCGATCAACTACAATAATTTACTAGAGCATTCTCGACCTACTCTAGCTGATAATTTATGCAGCTCTAATTAACCCCACTTTTAAATTCAAGTAATGAATCTCTTCAATTACTCAAAAGTGGTGTTGTTCAACAACAATCTAACCTAGTGTTCTCTCTCAAGCAACACAAGGCAATTAGACACAATTAATCAAGGGCTCATTCAATTAATCATCATACAAAGCATAGTTGAACAATCTTAGATTAAACCCGAATCGATTATAGCGATATTGAGTCAAAACTTCATCTAACAATTGGTTCCATCAACCCTGGACGGATTGTTTAGCTACTCATACTAAAATACAACGAAAGCATATAAGAATTCATAATTCCAAAATAATGATAGAAGAAAGAGAATAGAAAAACTCTAATTGTAGCTTGGTCTCCTCACACTTGTTCTTGCCTCCAAATTGAGTCTAAAAACAAGCTTTTTTTTTCTTGGGCGAGTCTATAGGGTTTTAAATAGGGCTAGGCTAATTTCTTCCGTTTTTTACACTTTAGTCCCTGCAAATTCTGGGCGCTTCAGGACTTGACCGCGGCCGCGGCAGAACGCGGCGCGACCGCGGTGGACTGCTTGCCTTGCGTTGCTTTGCCCACCGCGTTCCAGCCGCGGTCGACCGGGGTCGCGGTGGGCGCCACTCCAGCTATCCTTCGCCTTTTTCTTGCTTCTTTTCACTCGGGTTCTTCTCGATTGGCCTTATATTCCCCTGATTGGCTTCAAAACGTTCCAAAGTGTCTACCCTCATGGATTACACTATTTAGATCATTTTGTTATCATTTTTATACTTAAAACAACACTAAAGTACGGTTCATTATGAGTGAAAATAGCATCTAAATAGCCTACTATTAGTGATGATTGGGGTAATTTAATTAGATTCTGGAAAAATTCTCCATTAAGAAATTAATGGTTATTGGAGAAATGGTGAATGTCATATGCTACATCAGATTTATGGAGATGGGGAGACAGTAGGGATGGCTTATTTGCAGTTAAGTCTAATTACGAGAGTTTGTTAGTGAGGCAGGAGTCGACTTCCAATACCTTTCTATTGTGTCCCCTGCGTGCCTAAAATGGCATGTCTCTTCGCGTGAATTGGCATCAAAGGCAGTAATACTAACGGCGGAGAATTTTAGGAAGAAGAGGATAACCTATATTAGTTGGTGCTTCATGTGCAGATGTTGAGGTGAATATGTAGACCATATCATGATGAGAGAAATAGGAGAGCATTTGAAGGGTTAAGAATGAAGTTGTAAAATTGAAAAATATTCGTGTCTAGTTTCTCTTTGGTTCACCATGAAGTTCCTATTGTATAGGATTGGATATCTTTTGTAGAGAACCATATTTTGGTATAGGTTTCTCTACCTTTCGGTATGTGGCTTGATATACAGTGGTTTCCCATCATCAATAAAAAAAATGGAGAAATGGTAATGAAATTTCCCTATTGAATAAATGCCAGCTGAATAAAGTGATGATGTGTTGAACAGTGCTAATTATGTCATATACATTTTGAATGAACAGCCATCATCAACTGTGCAAAGGCAGAAAAGATCAATAGTTCTGCTAATGACTTCCTTTTTGTCTGCATCCTTGCTTGTAGTCCATTGGCATCTTTGTTCTTCTCTTACTTCTGATTTATGCATTCATTTATCTGTATTTTACATGTAATTTGGCAGTCGATTCTTTTCTGAAAACCACAATATTAATTAGCCAGGATCTCTTTACGTGGCTCGTTGGAGATTATAGTAAGTTTTTCATCTTTATGTCTGAGCATGTCCCAACTCCAAATGGGGTTAGCAGAGAGGGACTCAGCGGGTTGGAAGGTGTTGGATATGAAAAAATATATGATTATACATTATGTTTGATCAGAGTTAACTATAAATTTGATGCATAATTTGAATAAGGACCACCTCCAAATTGTTTCCACTGAATTCCATTTCTTAGCTTTTTAAACTTTTTTGATCACTCTCTTTGGCAGACGAGCAACAAAGAGGATGCAGCAACTGATAAAGGGAAAAGAAAGAAGGAGATTGAGGACAAATTACAGATTTTGAATACGAAAAAGCACGGTTTGGTACAATTATTAAAACAGGTGATCTTGGTTAAAAACAAGCCCCGGGGAAATGGAAACTTTTGCATGAGGCCTATCTTTTAATTATTCTGAAAATCTGTCAAATTGTGTATGGACCTAGCATGATTATTATTTGGTCACGATTATTGGTTTTTTTTGCAGATTCTGAATGCAGAAGAGGAGCTAAAGAGACGGAGCATGCAAGGTATGGCAGTTCGGTCATCACTCCCGCTTCAAGTGGATACTACAAATGACAGTGGATCTATGACTAGACTAAACACACCTAGAATGGGCTCGGATGGAAACCTCATTGGGGAGATGGATGGAGAAGGGGGTGATGATGCTTCCAATCAGAACATGCTTTCTCGGAATTTGCTTCGTATGAGCAGTACATCGCCATCTTCAGAGTCTCAACTCAGGAAGACCCCCTACAATGTGGTAATTGCCCTATCTACTGCTTGAACTATTACCTTTGGCCTTTCTTTTGTGGCACTAACACCAGGAGTGGAAAAAGAGTTTTAATTTTGTTTCTAATTATATTTTTCTGGAAAAAGTTCCAAAAACTTTAAGTAAAGCTGATTGCAAGAAAAGAACATTCATTCATCTGTGCAATTTATCAGTAGAACACAGTATTACGGCCTAGGTTGTTTCTGTTTTCATTCAAAATGTCTAGCATCTACGTTGTGAACTAGTAAATCAGAGGCATGCATTTATGTCTTATTGGATAAAGTTACTGTTTTTCTAATGGAAGTAGGTTATGCCTTAGCTCCACATTGGATTGCTAGCTCAACTATTCTTGGGTGAAAGTTTTTGTTTTTAAGATCTCATTCTGACTCCTAAGTGAGTGAATTGCAACACTTACTTTAATCAAAGTGAATGATTCGCAACAATTTTTGATTGTCACGAGTGAGATTTGCTTTTGGTGGAATGGTCAATCTTTGAGTGATTGTGTTATGTTGATCCCATGTAAATGGTGAGTCGGCTTGGCTTAGTCCATACTTTTGGTAATATAGCTTTCTCTATGTTGATGCTATTACCGTTCAGACTCCAGAGGTGACATATCTACTCTGTTTTCTTTTTTGATAAAGATATCTGCACTGTTTTCTTATTGTTAAATGGTACAAGTTGGCCGGTCACAATAATAGTACTACTCTAATTAAGATCTCAAGTTATTTTTATTTTCTTTCGCTTCCTAGTACTATGAACCCTGTTAGAAAAGAGAGGGGATACTGCAGGGGCTTCTTTAAACCATGTTATGACTTATCAAAATATTATCCCATGTTATGACTTGGGTGCTTGTTAGTAGTAACTTGTCTGCACGAATTTAAAGCATCTACGGCTTTAGTTTTCAGCTATCACATTTTCTTGTTTTTTGGACTTCCATGTAGAGGTGTTCGTCAGTTTGTACGGTACGGTGTTTAGACATTCGGTTTGTTATTTTCGGTATTCGGTTTCTTGAAATGCTATACCAATATCATACCTAATTAAATTCGGTATGATTCAGATTTTCTCCTTTCGGTTTCGGTTTATTCAGTTAGGTAACTTTGGTTTGTTCGGCTTGAATATAAACTAGTGCACAATGCCTGTAATATTTTTATTTAAAGTACTCACAAATACAAAGATCAAATTTTTCTAAGCTCACAAAATCTTTATCCAATATCAACAAGTATCAACCCATATAGAGAAAAGAAGTAGATAAACGAATAAATTTGATAATTGAAAATGTCTTGTTACTTGCTGAACTTAGAGAATATAACAAGGACTAATCCAACATATGCAATTGCAATACACGAGTAAGAATTACCTTAAACGGTAGATATATTACACTTAACTATTTGGCAACCCGAAGAGTAAGAGTCCTGCATTTTCGGAAAAAGTACATGGGGTTTACTATCGGTATTTAGGTATTTTTTTTTAATAACTAGTACCAAATTTTATTTAGAAACTTAAACCAGATACCAAAATATTTTGGTTTCGGTACTGTAATTAAGTATGTTGGTATTATCAAAATAAAGGGAGAGGAAGAGTCTTTAATGAGGTCCAGCATAGATGGAAACTAGTGCTGACAAAATGAGCCCATATTTTGCTAACCCGCCCAATCTTAATGGGTTGGGTGAGTGATATTTAAGTTGGGTAAAATTTGGGCTTTGACCCATATTCAACCCGTAGAAATATGGGTATTCATGGGTAAAATATGGGTTAGACTAGTGGGTTATCTTCCAACTTTTTCATATTTGTTTAGCTTAGAAAAAAAATTTACAAAAAAGAGTAAAAAAAAGAATTTTGAAAATTACAAAAAAAGTAAATTTTTTTTTTCTTACAAAAAAAACAGAAATTTGAAAATTACTAAAAAAGTAAATTTTTTTTTTTTTTGCGGGAATGTGGCAGGGTGGGGGGAGGGTTGTAGAGAAAAAAAAACAGAAATTTGAAAATTACTAAAAAAGTAAATTTTTTTTTTTTTTGCGGGAATGTGGCAGGGTGGGGGGAGGGTTGTAGAGAAAAAAAAACAGAAATTTGAAAATTACTAAAAAAGTAAATTTTTTTTTTTTTTGCGGGAATGTGGCAGGGTGGGGGGAGGGTTGTAGAGAAAAAAAAACAGAAATTTGAAAATTACTAAAAAAGTAAATTTTTTTTTTTTTTGCGGGAATGTGGCAGGGTGGGGGGAGGGTTGTAGAGAAAAAAAAACAGAAATTTGAAAATTACAAAGAAAGTAAAATAAAAAAAAAGACTTTGCGGGAGGGTGGGGGGAGTGGGGGTGGGGGCGCAGAAAAAAAATATATCAGCCTTTAACCACTTTTCCTTAAAGGATGATGTGAAATTCTCAATTCCTTTTCTTTGTAAATAATGGAGTTCCAGATCAAGATCAGGCGTACTTTTCATGACAAATTGCTTTATGAGGAAGGCTGCTGATGCTACATTAGACATAAGTTGCTTATTTCTGCTTTTGACAAAGGGACTTTTTTTTTCCGGCTTATACATAAACCTGCAGATTACCCTAGAAAGTAGAAACTATTGTAGAAGCTGATAATCCACAATAAATAAAATTTTGGGACTCTTTTGTTTATTTTGATACTTGTTATCAGTTGCCTATTTGAGGTCAACTTTTGTGTATTAGGGTAAAATGGTAAGGAAAGATGATACCTATAAGAAAAAAAATTAAAAGAAGACCTAATTTTCTCATACACCAGTTGGCTGAAGTGTCGATGAACTGTTTTTTAATCTGATTCACTAAGAGTAAGCTTAATGTGATTATTTTCCTTCTGCAATAACTCAAAGTTTCAATGGCGCTTGTTACTTGATCAAATTAATGTGCCCAGGTTATCTCATAACTTAAAGAGTATGTAATACTCCAGGTTAAAACATCCATTTCACTTGCTCTGCTTATTTTCCAGGGTCCTCTCTCTTCACGATCTTTTGGAGTTACTGGCAGTCCTTCAAGGTTTGCACCTCCGGGTCAGCAAGGACAACCCTCAAATCTTCCCCCAATGTCCTTATCTGGAACAAATTTAGTTGCCTCCTCTCCTTCTCCTGCAGCATCAGGCGGTACTTCAGTGTTTAGGGATCGGTTTTCTAGCCCATGAGATTAGAAGTTTATGTTGGTTGTTTTTACATGTCAAGGTGCCCTAGCAACTGGGTATTATTCAAACTGGCTACTTATGAAGCTATAAATCATTCTGGAATTCCAAATAGCTCATTTACTGGAAAGGTATAATCACGATGCAGTGTCAAGTTCCGATGCCTTCTAGTTGGAAGAATATAGTATTGCCATTCCTTTGGTCAGCTGTGCGTGTCCATATGATGCTTATGAAGTTGCCCTGATTAAGGTTAGTGTACTCTGTAGCAAGATGAATTTCAGCTGTGCGTGTCCATATGATGCTTATGAAGTTGCCCTGATTAAGGTTAGTGTACTCTGTAGCAAGATGAATTTTCAGTTCTTAAAGGTGGGAAGAAATGAATATCCCGTGTACATATCTAATTCCATTTTGCTTTGAGTTAATGGTTAAGTCTTAAATTTCTTTTGCCTTGAAGCGGTGTTTTATTCGTCATTGCTGTGAGATTCCCTTCTCAAACAAGGTGACCTCACTCAGATTTCAATGCCTTATCTTAAAGATCTCTTGTTAGGATTTATGAAATGCTCCTGATGAAGTATGTCACTGGTGTGTGATTCTTCCTGAAATTTGGCAAAACATAGTAAATAAATAACAAAGACTGAGAGTAGGATCTGACACCACTTGATCTTGGGAATGGGAACGGGAACGGGGTTCCTGGTTGTACCTGTTGGTGGGACTTTCTTATGGTGTTTGACTGTATTTCCCTTGTTTTTTTGTATTTGTTCCTAATATTAGGAAATATTGGGTCGCTTGGCTTAATATATAGGAGTAGAAAGTTTTGCCAAGAGATGGTACGACGCGATACATTGTTTGGCCAAACTTCTAAAATCAGCTTATTTTAAAAGTACTTTTTTCAAAAATGCTTTTAAAAATATTTTTTTTTGGTGAGAAACCGTATTTGGCTAATTAAAATAAAAAGAACTTTTGAGCAGCAATTAATGTTTGGCCAAACCTTTAAAAAGTGTTTCTAGTGTACTCTTTTTTTAAAAGTGAAGTTACTTTTTCTGCTTCTCAAAAACTGCTTTTGTTTGACTCAAAAGCACTTTTTTCTCCCTAAAAGTTTGGTCAAATATTTTTACTTTGGAATTTCTTTTTTTGGCTAAAGAAGAACATGCTATAAGGGCCTCTCTAACCCTCCCCCATTTTTGCCCCCAAAATGGGGATGAATAGTGTTCCCTCAAATATGGGGTACACTATTCATCTCCCCCATTACTATTCACCATATTTTATTATTTAAGTCTTTTAAGTAATCTCTTTACATATACCTAATTATGTTTATTTAGTATCTTTATAATATTAATTTACATCTTAACTTTGACGTATAATTTTGATAAATTAATTTTCGAGTATTTATTAATTTTATGTAAAATTGTAAGTTAATTTTATTATAAGTTATAATGGTACAAAAAATATATAATCATCTCAAAAAATGAATGGTGCAAATATAAAATATTAGATGTTGCTAAAATTGAAAAGTGAAAAGTGAAAATATATTAAAATTGGAAATACATGAAAATTGAAAATACATTAAACTAAAATACATTAAAATTTAAACTACGATAAATAGCATAATAACTTAGTAGGGATGTAAGTCGTTTCTAGGTACACCAAAATCATTATAGTATTGAGTGAATGACGCCGAGGATTGTTGTGGTTGTGATCTGAATGCACCAATTCAAGATGATTTGGAAGGTCCACCTCCAATAGTAGAAATGACAGTAGATAAAAATCAACGATTTCAAGAATTTTTAGCTCGACATAGAAGAATTAAGGATAAAGATTCTCATTTTGCACTTCGTAATGCATTAATAGATCATTTATAGGAGAAAACTAGAGGTTGAAGTTGAATATTTATGTACTATTTCAAATGAATTTTACCGTTATGTAATATGTATTTAATTAATCTTGTATCGCAATGATTTCATTTTTATTATATTATTTAAATTATACTAGAGGTTTAAGTTGAATATTTATTGCATACAAATTATATTATTTAAAATTTTATGGAATTGTTTTAATGGAATTACAAATTAATGAAAATAAAAGATGGAATTTGCTTAATGGAATTTAAAAAATAAAAATTGAAACGAAAGATAATAATATAATATAGAAGAGAGAAGAATATAAAAAAGAATATATTTTTTAGGAGGAAAAATGGGAAAATGGTTGGGAGTAAATTGTACCAAAATAAAAAAATTCCCTTTTGGGGATAAAGGTCGGAGATGCCTAAGAGTGCATGCTTTCTCTATTTATTTTGTACCTTCTCCGTGGAAACATAATGGGAATACGAAATGACCCGTTTTGATATCTTCATTTGTCATCTATTTCCATGAGCACCCATGTCGGCTGAGTTATTCAATCTCGAGTTAGCAGGTCTTACTATGTCCACTTTCTATTTGCTTGAGAACGACCTCCATGCTTTTTTGTTATTGGTTCTTTCTTCCTTCCTCCTCTTTCTTTTTACTTTTTCAGCTTTTGTTTTCCACGTCCTTAAGATCTGTGGTTCTATTGTCATATGACGGTACTCTTAAGTCTTGATGAATGGTATTGATATTTGGAATTGGAAGCCACGCGAACACATTGGCACATAAATTCCACCATTTATAATTTTATTATGAGGGGATCTGTAAATAAACTAAACCTGTTTATGGCAATACAGAGGATTTAGGAGCAGCTAATAGTGAGCAGACTAAGCTAGCAGTTTTGGAATGTAAGGGGGAAAAACAATTTAAAAAACCTCAGGAAATTGTGAAGGGACTATAAATCCTCTATTTATTATTCTTCACATTCACTTAACCATATTAAGTGAATAAAAGTTTATATACAGCACGCTTATTATATATTTAGAGGTCGTTTGGTTTAGTTATGGTGGGATTAGTTATGTGGGGATTAGTGATATTAGGAGATATGCTTGTTTACCCATAAAATGATACAATTGAATTTGTTACGTGGTTTATAGACAAGCGAGATTGATCCAAAAATAATAAAGAAACAAGATTAAAAATAGGCGAAATGGCCTCGTGGCCACTTAAACTTGTACCGGATTTTAAAGCCGATATACAAACTTACATTGTTCCCATTTGAACACTCAAACTCACATATTCGGTAACTAATAAACCTATTTGACTGTTGACCATGTACATGTGGCAGTGACAGAGATGATGTGGACAAGGTGAGTGCAAGTCACGAAAATTACGCGCGTGACTACAATAGTTTGATTAAAAAAAATCTAAAACAAAAAAAAAAACAAATTAAAAAGAAAGAAAATAAATCCCCCCCCCCCCGGAAAGATTCCCTTCACCCCCTTGTGTTCTTTTTCCTCCATTGTCGTCCTTCCCCATGGTCTGAATTACAAGAATTCAACATCACAGTTCACGCTTTGATTTCACCAGGGATTAACTTCTTTTCTCAGTGGTTCCTTTTGTGTCTCGAAAGATCACTTCAGCAAGCGAGAATTTCTTTATTTTATGCAAGAGGAGATGAAATTATTGATAATGAAAGCCTAATAACCACTATGCACAAGGGAGCCAAAACATTTAGCATCTTCCACTGAAACAACCATTAGAGCGCTAAGACACGTTGGAGTATGATAAAAGAACCATTTCATCCAAATCTAAAAACAGAGACCGATACAAGTTTTTTATACATATTTTCTGCTTAGATGCATAACAGAAAACCTCATTCAAGATCATATAAAAATCAAATGTTCATTAATATATTTTTCTTTGCCACACAAGAGTAATTTTCCTTTCAGGAATTAGCCTTCACTAAAGAAGCCGATTGCTGCATTCAGAAAATAGCCTTTTTCACCATAGTATTGGGCGACCTCCATTGTTTCAAAACTATGGATTTCTATTGAATTTTTCTGAGATTCCAAAATTAATTTTTTTTCCCTAGTCTAATCATGAGCATAGCAGTGTTGTGAATTTGATTTAGAAATAAGAGAAAGAAATTACACTGAAGAAAAGGAAAAAAAAAGAACAAAAATAAGGAAAGGAATGGAAGTGGGTGAATGGAGAAGATGGGAGAGGTGAGTGAACGGAGATGACATGTCTTTCTCTCTCTCTCTCTCTCTCTCTCTCTCTCTCTCTCTATCTCTCTCTCTCTCTCTCTCTCTCTCTCTTTCTTCTTTTTTTAATTTGTAATTTCTTTTTTGCTTATTTAGTATTTAATAATAGGACTCACATTAACACATGTCAAGTAATAAGCAGTCTAGTATATGACGTGTTATACATGTAATCGCAATTTATATACACGCACTACTGGATGTATTTATTTGTTTCAAATGGGAAAATTTAAAGTTCGTATATCGGCTTTCAAAAGCCCTACAAGTCTAAGTGGCTAGGAAGCCATTACGCCTTAAAAATAAGTCTAGTGGTTAAAATCAATGGATATGACAAGCCTGGCTCCGAGAGCAATGCCTCCAGGGACACAAATATCAATGTAAAGAGCAAATAAAGTTATTTTACTGAGCTTGAGAATAAAATATAGCATAACGTTTGCCAAGAATTTCTTGTCTACAATGGCTGTTCAACCTATTATTTATAGCCATACCTAAGGAAACAAGCTCCTAGGATCCAGCCACTCTTAAATGACGATATAGGGGCCGTTGATGAATATGTAACGACAAGCCTTGAATGCAAATATTCTTTGCAATGGCTTCTTATTTAATGCTAGGGAGTATTCATCATTGACTGCTATCTGATGGCAAATATTCGATATGCTTACGTTCATTACACTCCCTTTGGGGTCTATTCGATGCCAACAACAACTGTTGTTCCCAACTTGATTTACTTTCTACTTGTCTTCGGTTCCACGTATCGTGCTACTATTCGATCATTTAATATAAATCAATTTTACCCCATACAAATAGTCTCCTTGCTTTCCGGCGGCATATCTTTGTGTCATCGGGAAGTTGGTGAAGATCCCTTTCTTGGCGGGGAATCTTCTGAAAACCTTCTGAACGGTCTCTGACGCTTGAAAGGGCGTACGTCTTCTCGCATTTAATACCCCGAACACGTGTTGCCCCACGATTTATTTTTGCCAATTCTCGAGGTAATCACGATCACGATTTTTGCCGTCTATATCTTTACTTATACTAATCATTCTACCAATTTCACTTCCAAAACTTTCATAAGTTCATCATCTTCTTTGCACTTAACCTCTTTCTGCTCTCATCTTCTCCTGACTTTCTTAAAATAGTTTCACAATCTTTTTACTACCATGGCTTCTTTTACTGAGTCTTTCGAAAACTCTAGTCTTCTCTTTAGTGGAGTCCTGAAGAGAAACAAAGACAAAGAGGTTGATGTTGACGCTAGTCCTCCCCCGGTGAGCACTATTATACCCAAGCACCTAAGTATCCTCAACAACTTTCAAGAGAAGTTCCCCTATGCGCTTTTACGGACTAGGGGCATTAGCAGGTTCCCCTCCTCCATTCGCCCTTCCAGTATTCTTGCTGTAAAGGAGGACTGTAACTACCCAAACCTTAACATCCTTACTCTGGATATTATAGAGGGGATTACCTTTACCAAGGAAGGTTTTACTTATGTCTATACGTACCCCTTCACCTTGGGTCCCTTTTCTTTGAACAGAGGGCTTGACCCCGTGATCTTGGAGTTCTGCCATCGGTACCAAGTATGTTTGGCACATATATGCTCTTCTATATGGAGAACAGTAGCTTGTCTACACTGGCTGTGTGTGGAGACTATAAAAACCCTATCCCTAAAGTACATGATGAACCTCTACTCCCCCAAAATCTTCCGTTGGGGGAGTAAACTTTTTAAGTAAATGTGGCCACCACGCCTTTCTCACCAACGTGGATGATGATAGTGACCGCGGATGGATGGATCGGTTTGTCATCATTTCTACTAGGGATATCATTCTGGCCACAACTCCATCTTTTCCTGAATCATGAAATCGTTCACGTAAGTTTGTAATTTATTCATCTCTTTCCTTCGTAAAAAGACTGTTCCCTGATATTGTTGACCTTTTTGTCTCTGTTGTTTCGGCTACTCGGTGGACACCACCAAGGGTTCAAGGCCTGGACTAGTGGGTTGAGAAGATTCTGGATATTACAACGCAAGAAACCCATAAGTGGAAGGAGATGGTTCCAAATATGAGTGGAAGGCCAAGAACACAGTAAGTTGAGTCCTTCTTCCTTCTGCCTTCGTATGTACACAAGTAAATTTGCTAACTATATCTTTTGCTTGATTCAGGACTCCTGTAGGGCTCTGTCACCTGCCCCGAGGTCGATGTTTTGGCTGATCCCAAGGAGGCTGCAATATTGTTACAAAGTGCTCTTGCTCGAAGCGCTGCCGTCAGATCTGCTTTCGGTTGGGGTGCTTCTTCTCAGAGTCCCCAACTAGAGAACAAGCAACCAAAAAGGCGGTGTTCTTCTTCGGCTCGGGATAAAAATAAGAAAATAAAGAAAGCCACAACCGAGCCGGCCGTGGCTACAATGGTCATTAAAGATGACGGGGAAGCTAGTGATGAAGGGTCTTCCATTCAAAGGAGACAAAGATCTTTATCGGCTCATCCGAGTGCTCAATCGGGGGAGCTTAAAACCCCAACCGAGGTGAGGTCCGAGCTTTTTAGGGTGAAATGGAGATAGTAGAGAATGCTGATTCGCGCCTTCGACCCCTATTGCTATTTCTTGTCCCGAGAGTTCGGAACTTAGGCCTCTTCTACCTTTGATCGATGAGAAACCAATAATCAACACTGCTCCTATTGCAGCTGCTCCTCAACCTACAACACCAACAACTTCATGCCCCTCTATACCTGCTGCATCTTCGCCACCAGCATTCGCTGCATCTCCTCCACCGGTCAAAGACGCCCGAGAGAAGGGTGATTCTCCTCCCCAGTCTCCAGACCACGGGAATTTGGGGCACAATTATTCACCCCCTTCTCCAGATCCCTGAGGGAGAAGAAGTGTCACTCTCTCGGTCTCGAAGGGGTGCCATATGCTGTTCAGGCTGGCAGAACTTGCCAACTACATAAGAAGAAAATACACACCCTTTCAGGGGAGTGCATGTTGAATAATTCAATGCATAATGCGGTAGCGGTTTCGTACTTGCTCTCTTATTGCTTGTTTTTTACTTATCTGTTGTAACGGGATCTCTAACTTCGATATACTTTTTGCAGGACAACTTCCTTGCTTCCGAGGGACTTCAGAGATTGATTCTTGATAAAGAAGGACTTATCTATGAATGGGATCACCTGTTGGCCGAAAGGAATCAACTTATTGCGTGCCTCTCGGTGCTGGAGGCAAAGGCTGTTGAAGTGGGCGAGCTTGAGGCCCGGTTGCAGCAAAGTGAGCAGGAAGTGCTAGCCCACAGCCAGGAAACCACTCAACTACATGCACAACTTCAAGATGCTAAGGCTACGTGGCTGAGCTTCAAGATGTTGTTATTTCTGCTGCCGAGCGCGAGTTTGCCTCTGTTGGACAGCTAAATAATTTGGAGGCAACCTTGAGCTCCAAAACCGAGGAGGCTAATACCACTGAGGAGAAGAGGGCTAGGATGGAGGAGAGATTCAAGAAGATCATGGATCAAAACCGTCTTTACCTTTCTATAATTCGTGATCTTGATTCTAGTCTCGTCGTCACGAGATCCGAGAGGATGGCCTTCAGACCGAGGTTGACAGACTTAAGGCAAAGCTCAAACACCAAGGAAATTCCCTCGTATTTGAAAAGACGTATGCTATGTATCATATGAGGAGAAAGACCTTGGAGGAGGCCAAAGCGGGCATCGTTGACATTGATGATATCATCTCCAATGCCCAAGCACTGGAGTTAGTTGCTTGAGAATGATTATCGGGTGGCACTGAAAATAAGGCCTAAGCTTTCAGAGGCGACTACGAGAGATAAGGACAACTTTTCGAGGTTCGGATAATGAGTCTCCGCTCCTGACAAAAGTTTTCTAACATAATAGACAGGAAATTGTGTACCTTTCTCTGATAGGAAATTGCGTACCTTTCTCTTCCCGGACTAGAACGACACTTACTGCTACTTCCGAGACCGCTAGATATATTAGCAATTGTTCACCTTCCCCCTGTTTTGATAGTATCAAGGGCTTGATAGATAACGTTTCAGGTCTTTCAGGGCCTGCTGACATTCCGGGGTCCATTCAAAATTGTTCTTATTCTTCTGAAGTGAGAAGAAGTGATGACACTTTTTCGAGGATCGAGATATGAACTTGCTTAAAACGGCTAATCTTTCGGTTAGCCTATGTACTTCTTTTACACTCGTTAGCTGGTCCGGGATGTCTTCGATGACTTTGATTTTAACGGGATTTACCTCGACCCCTCTATATGAGACTGTGAAAACTAAGAACTTACAGGAGCCAACCCCGAACACACACTTTTCCTAGTTGAGTTTTATGTTATGCTTCCTCAAAATATCGAAGGTCTCTTGGAGGTGCTTTAAATGATCACCTGTATGCTGCATTCAAAGATTTGACCAACATGTCATCTATGTACACTTTCATTATTTTATCTATTTGCTTTTCGAACATCTTGTTCATGAGCCTCTGATAAGTGGCTCTGGTGTTTTTAAGCCCGAAGGGATCACATTATAACAATATGGGACAAAGTTCATTATGAACGAAGTTTTTTCCTGATCCTTCGGGTTCATCTTGATTTGATTGTACCCGGAATAGGCATCGAGGAAACTCATTAACCTGTGCCCGGCCGTTGCATCAATCTTTTGATCAACGTTTGGCCATGGGAATGAGTCTTTAGGGAACGCCTTATTCAAGTCTTTATAATCTACGCACATTCATAACTTGTTATTCTTTTTCGGAACCACAACTACATTAGCTAACCATTCAGGATACTTTACCTTACGGATTGAATCGATGTCAAGTAGTTGAGTTACCTCTTCCTTAACAAATCTATTTCTTACCTCGGCTATTTGGAATTTCTTTTTCCTTATCGGAGGGAAGCTCGGGTCCAGACTTAGCTTGTGCACGACTAATTCTAGGGGGGTACCTGTCATATCTAAGTGCGACCATGCAAAACAATCAATTTTAGCTTTAAGGAAATTAATAAATCCTGACATGAGTTCGGGATTGAGTCCTTTTCCCTAGTGAAACTTCCTTTCAAGTAATTCTTCGAACAAAGCCACTTTCTCGAGTCCTTTTTTCGTGAATTTGGTTGCATCTGTCTCTTCCGGTACCTGAAAGTATCTCGGCACCTGGTGGGATTCCGACGACTCCTCGCCTTTATCAATCATCTTCACTTGGCACAGGAGCAAGCGTCGGTTCTGTAATTGCTATTTGCTGGGCTCCTTCCCTTTACTGCTGGAAATCGATATTGCATTCATTTCTCTTGCTGCTGGTTGATCTCCTCTTATCTGCTTGATTCTTTCTAGGGTCAGGAATTTCAGTAGTTGGTGATACGTTGATGGTACAACCTTCGTCTCATGTAACCATGACCTCCCAAGGATTATGTTGTAGCCCATGTCGCCGTCCACCACTTCAAATAAGGTGGTATTTGTTACCCCTTCGGCGTTCGTGGGCAGTAGGCTTTCAACTAATCCATACTTTTCCTTTCTTTCTCCTCGCTACTGTAAAAATGTTGAATTTCTTTTTTTACACTGGCACATATGATTTCCCCTAAGGCACCGATGGACCAACGCCTTCGTATGTATATCACCCGAATTTCTTGATTCACGGTGTCGAGTATTTTCACTTTAGATCTCATGACTCGACCTGTAGACGGTGATACCGTCACCTTTGGTGACGTGATCTTTTCTTATTCACTTGTGCTGGTGGCGGAGAGGATTTCTCCTTGGGTTGTCACACTTGGCAAGTTGAACCCGGTGAAGAGATTTTTTACTAGAATGATGCTTCCGGTTAACTTCGCTTGTTCCAGCACTCTCCATTGAATGATGTTGGTTGAACTTCCTTGGTCAACCAAAACACGCTTAATCTTGAAATCGAGGATATTAAGTGAGATTACCAGGGCGTCGTTATTCGGTAGAAGAAGTCCGTCGACGTCTTCCTCCGTGAAGGTGATGTTGTCTTCGGTGACTTCCTGGAGTCTCTTGTTGTGAGTTACTAATAACTTTTTCTTCTTGGCCGCCGAGAACGTTACCCTATTGATCTCATTTCCTTTGAAAATCATGTTGATAGTCAACTAAGGAGGGTCTTCTCCTATCTTTAAGGGTTCTATGTTATTCAGGCTGCGACCATAATTGTTCTTGGCTCAGTCGCTTGAGAGCTCCCGGAGATAGCCGTTCTTCAACAACGTGGCCACCTCTTCACGTAGATGCCGACAGTCCCCAGTTTTGTGGTCGTGAGTTCCATGATACTCGCACCATAGGTTAGGATCACTCTGCGTGGGATCAGATCTGATTGGCTTCGAGAATCGTGCTTCTTTGATATTCCTCATCGCCGATACCATTTTCGCTATGCTGATGTTGAAATTATAATGAGACAACCTGGGATATGTGGAATTCCAGGCCCTCGGTTCCTATTTTTCTTTCAATGATCTGTTGTTCCGGCCACGATCAGCTCTTCTGTCGGGAGTGAACTTATCCGAGGACCAGAACCCTTTGTTGCTGCGTCCTTCAGCTCTCTTGTAGGTCAAGAAGCTTCCATTAGAAGATCATTGGTCTGCATCAAAATCACCTTTGAACTTATCACGATTCTTGTCTCGGTCCCGCCCCTTGGTTGATGCCGGAAACCCTAGTTGATCATATTATATCCTTATTTTTGACTCAAAGCGATTATGAACATTCACCTATGTGTTCGCTTGAATTTCGAGCAAGCTTTCCTTCAACTTTCAGGAGGCGTTAGAGCTCATTGAATTCAAACCTTTTGTGAACGCCTCCGCTTCCCATTCATCTGGCACGGTCGGTAGCAACATCCTCTCTTTCTGGAATATGATCACGAACTCCCGCAGTAATTTGCACTCACCTTGTGCGATCCTGAATATATCTGCATTCCTGGCTTGTACCTTTCTGGCCCTAGCATGGGCCTTAATGACTGAATCTGCAAGAATTTCAAAAGAGTTAATTGAATGCTCGGGTAAGAGCGAATACCATGTCAAGGTCCCCTTCATGAGGGTTTCTCCAAACTTTTTTAGTAGATATGATTCGATCTCATGTTGAACCAAATCGTTCCCTTTCACAGCCGTTGTGTAAGTTGTGATGTCCTTCTGAGGGTCCGAGGCCCCATTGTATTTTGGTATGTCCGGTATCTTGAACCTCTTCGGGATTAACTTCGGTATTGCGCTCGTTTAAACTGCAACTGAGTATATTTTTTCTAGGCGCCTAAAAAATGGTGGTGCGCACAGAATCTGATTCATTCAGGCATGAAACTCTTTCGCGTTCTGGTCCATCCGTTAGTTAATCTCCTTCATAAATCACATGAGCTCGGTTTTGAAGGGATCATTACTGTTATCATTACTGGATCTGCTACCGGTCCCCCCCGCCATGTCGTAGACGATCTCACCTCTCGGGGTATTGCTATCAACTCTTTGAGCCGTCTGATTTGCAGGAACACCGGGAGGACTGGACCCCTTCCGTTTGCATTGTTGGAAGCGTCTGACAACACTTTCTTCAATTCCGTCATGACCTGATCCTGCCTTGAGAGGTGATGGATTTCTGTTTCTTTCTTAGGATCCTTACTTTTTCCGTAACGTGTCCACCTTCCGCGTCATCAGGAGTTGTCACCCGTACATGTCTGGGATGCTGTCCTCCACGTACCGGGGTTGCCTCGTCCCCTTCGTTGCGGGTGTCGTTGATTGACTCCTCACGTTAAGCTATATTTTCATTTATCTCTACGTTATGTGCGATGTTGACATCGTTAGGTGTCATTTTTTATTTTTTGCTAAGGAACAAAGAATCAAACAAATTAGTAATAAACGCAAGGATCAACTTAATTATGCAACTATCTAAGCCCCACAGTGGGCGCCAAGCTGTTTACCCGTAAAAATGTACAGTTGAATTTCTTACGTGGTATATAGACAAGCAAACTAATTTGATCCAAAAATAATAAATAAACAAGATTAAAAATAAGACTTAGCGGTTAAAATCAAAGAAAATGACAAGATTGGCTCTGAGAGCAAGGCCTTTGTGGATAGAAATAAAAACAATGTAAAGAGCAAATAAAGTTATTTTATTGAGCTTGAGAATGGAATATAAGATAAGTTTTGCCAAGTATTTTCTGTCTTACAATGGTTGTTCAGCCTACTATTTATAGCCATACCTAGGGAAACAAGATGGGGTATTATCACTTCTAGCCCGTGCTAGCAACTATTTACATTCAGTAGCCGAAAAAGTATATAAAATTTGTATAATTTTTGTATATAACGTACAAAATGTATATATATACAAAAACTATTATTTTGAGAGCATCTATACAATGTCATTTTCCCAAACAAGATCCTAGGATCAAGCCCCTTTTAAATGACAATAAAGGAGACATTGATGAATATGTAATGGCAGGCTATGAATGATAATATTCTCTGTAACAACTGCCTATTTAATGCCAGGAATATTCGTCATTGAATGTTATCTGATGACAAACATTCGATCTGCTCAGGTTGATTGCGCTCCCTTCGGGACCTATTCGATGCCAATTGCAGTTGTTGTTCCCGATACAAGTCGTTAATTGATTTACTTTCTACCGATCTTCGGTTCCACGTGTCACACTACTATTCGATCATTTAATATAAATCAATTTTACCATATACAATGGTGGATTAGTTATCCTGGTTTTATTTCTTATTGACTATTTGATAGGTTCTCTTAACATTGGGACTGTCAACTTTACTACTTTATCTTGGAATAAATTATCTTGGGATTACTATTCCACGCTTTGGCAGGTATAAGTTATGTTGGGGCTATTTTAATACTGGGATAATTTATCTCAGGAGTAGTAGCCAAATAATAGTTAAGGCGGTAATAAATGTTATGACCTAAAATCTCAACCATGGGGCCGTGAAGGCGCCTAAAATTCGCTTGCTAGGCAAACAAACATTAACACCATATTAAAGCAGTTAAACAATTAAAGTCAAATTAATAATAATAAAAAAGTGAAATCTCATAAAATAAATAATAGCTCTGCAACCATAGGTTATTCTTTGAAATTGGTGTCACAAGTACATGGGCCACTAGAATACTACATATAACGTCTGAAAAGAAATGCAATACTATCTAATACAAGAAAAACATCAATAAAGATAGGAAGGGGACTCCAGAGCGTGCGAACGCCAAGCAACACAACCTCACGTCTACTGTTAAAGAGATCGAACAATCACCTCCAAAAGCCCGCTGGGACAAACACCGGATCTACGCAAAAAGTGTAGAAGTATAGTATGAGTACAACCGAACCCATGTAGTATGTATCGAGCTTAATGTAACAACCCGATCGGTCGTTCCGAGAGTTTTAGCCCCGTTTCCCCTATTTCTGCTTTATTATGTGTTTTTCAACTCTATTATATTGTGTTGGGTCGGTTGGCTCGGGTTCGGAGTGGTCGTGATGAGAATTGAGACACTTAGTCTCTTAAATTGGCTTAATAGTTGGAAAAGTCAACTAGAAGTTGACTTAAAGGTAAGAGACCTCGGAATGTGGATTTTATGGCTCGGATAGCTTCGTTAGGTGATTTGGGTCTTAGGAGTGTGTTTGGAATGTGATTTTGATGTCCGAAATAGAATAGGCTTGAAATTACGAAATTGATTTTTTGGCGATTTTCGGTCGGCATTGGAAAATAGGATATTGAGGTCAAAACGGAATTCCAGAAGTTGGAGTAGGTTTGTAGTATCATTTTGGATGTGTGTGCAAATGTTCAGGTCAATCAGACGAGTTTTGGGTGGTTTCGTCATCTTTGGCGAAATTTAGAAGTTTCTAAGTTCATATGCTTGAATCCGAGGTGAATTTGGTGGTTGGCGTTGTTTTGGGTGTTTCGAAGCTTCGACTAAGTTTGAATATTCATATATGACTTGTTAGTACTTTTGGTTTAGGTCCGAGGGCCTCAGGATGACGTTTAGATGGCTAACGGAAGTTAAAAGTTTGGAAAATGTAGCAAATTGGCTTCTGCTGCAGGCCTTCTGGTGTGGTCGCACCTGCGGACGGGGAGCCGCAGGTGCAGACGACCATGCGCAGATGCGGAAAAATGGATGGCAGGCTTGAGGGTGTAGGTGCAGAAGTCTGGTCGCACCTGCGAGCCCGCAGGTGCGGATAGTGGACCGCAGAAGCGGAAGTCAAGGTTTAAATCATTATCGCAGATGCGCACCTGGGATTGCAGGTGCAAGCCCAGTGACCGCAGGTGCGAGCCCAGTGACCGCAGGTGCGGAATCCCTGGGCAGAGTATATAAATTTCCAGCCTTCGCGAATTTTCTTATTTCCACCATTTTGAAGACGAGTTTGGAGCTTTTGAAGGATTTTGAAGAGGGATTCAAGGGGAAAACAAATTGAGGTAATGTTTTCGAACCTAATACTCGATTCTATGTTGATTTTCAGTTGTTTAAGCACGAAATCTATGAGATTAACGGTGAAAAATTGGGTAATTAGGGCTTGTAATTAGAGACCTTTAATTGGGGATTTGAGGGGCCATTTGAGGTCCGATTTTGATGTTCTTGGTATGTATAGACTCGTGAGAGGATGAGGATTCTTGTGATGTTATTTTTATCGAATTTCGAGACGTGGACCCGGGGGTCGAGTTTGACCAATTTCAGGATTTGTGATGTAAATTGATAATTTTGATGTGGGTTTCGCTCCTTTAGCATATATTAATGTTATACTACTGATTTTGGTTAGATTCAGGGCGATTTGTGGCTGAGTAGAGTAGCAAGGGAATGGCGGAGTGGAGTTCCGACTTGATTGAGGTAAGTAACGTTTTCAAACTTGGTTATGAGGGTTCGAAACCCTGAATTACTTGTTATGTGATTAGAATTGGTGACGCACATGCGAAGTGACGGGCGTGCACTGTGAGACTTGTGCCCTGGTTCGTCCCATGGCACCGTTTAGTGATTATTCCCTGATGATATCTGTGCTTCTATTGAAGTGAATAAGGTGAATATGTTAGGAATCATGATAAATTTTGTATATTAAGGCTTCACGCCAATACTGTTGAGATCTGAGCGGTCATTTACATGCAAACATGCTAGAAATCATGTTAAATTAAATGCTAAAGCTTCACGCCGAAATTGCTGAGACCCGAGTGGTCGTATATTGCCGTCTCCTTATGTGTTTATTTTATTTCATATACTCAGTCCTGTCATAGCATATCATATCATGCAATAGTCTCGGTAATTGTTAATTTTACATATTTATCATTGTTTCGGGCTAAGTCATACATCTGTGAGCCCTGTGAGCGAGACTGGAGAGTAATGACTGAGTGAGGCTGAGAGCCTGTTATTAAGACATCTATGAGGTCGGACTGCACACCGCAACAATACTTTAATCATGCCTTCGTTGGCTTGATATAGTGCTTGGGCCAATAGGGCCTCTCCGGCGTCTTTACACCCCCAAATGAGCGCATTGATATCGAGAGATGGATCTTCCCTGGACATGGATCTTGTCCGAAGTTGATGATATGTGAGGGATAGATCTTCCCTGTACATGGATCTTGTCCAAGTGTTGTACTTCGAAGATGGATCTTCTCCGTGGGGATGGACTGGCCTTTTCCTCAGTACTGAGTGACTACGGTCACTGGTGTTTATGTATTTTCCGGGATGGATCTTTCCTGGGCCTGAGAGCCATATATAGTACTGAGTTGACTTATATGGGAGAGTTGTGAGCACGATGTGAATTTTCACACTGTGATATGTTGGCATGTAGAGCATATTGAGATATATTTGGCATATTCTGTTGTTATTTTTTGATAAACTGTGAACATGTCTAAATTTTGTATGCTGATGATTTTAATTATTGAGGTTTAGTCCGTCACTACCTCTCAGCCCATAGTTTGGGTTCGTTACTTCTGAGTTGGTGTACTCACATTACCCCCTTCACCTCGTGTGCAGATCCAGGTACATCGAGACGCATTAGTGGTTGCTGAGCGACTGTCAGAGTTTCTTTCGGAGTTGTCGAGGTAGCAGCTGGCGATCGCAGCCTCGTCTCCTCCTCTTCTATCTACTTTTCATTTATTTCTTTCAGACAACTTTATGTGTGCTATGTATTTTGATATTTTTTTTATATAGTAGCTCATGACTCGGTGACACTAGATCTGGGATGGGGTTTAACTTGGGATTATGTTTCTTATTGATGATCAAAATCTTAAATGCCTATTAAACATGAGACTCTTGCTGCAAATATAGTGGACTTTTCCGAAAATAGCTTTTAACAAAGGAAATGTGGCTTGCCTGATTTCATGATAGGCGCCATCACGACTAGGTATTTTGGGGTCGTGATAAGTTGGTATCAAAGCTCTAGGTTAAATAGGTCTCACTAGTCATGAGCACGTTTAGTAGAGTCTTGCGGATAGGTACGGGGATGTCTGTACTTATCTTCGAGAGGATGTAGAACCCTTAGGAAAAATCTCACCTTCTTGAATTCTTGTCGTGCGAATCCATTAATTCGACCTAAAGCATAATTCTTTGAATTCCTTCCATGTATTAGAATGCGCACGTGAGCGTTCGGTATCAACCGTGCATCGACAGATTGTGACTTCCACGGGTGAGGTGCGAGATGTCATTTGAGCATGTTGATAATGGGCCAGTCTGGAGGACTTGAGGCCGGATTTTTGTCAGTGGCTACAGTGCCGAGATTTCATTTGTGTGAGCGCATGTTTGGGGACTTACATGTCCGTTTGCGTCCTTATTGGTGGGATCTTGTGGCTGGATGACTATGTTGCGAGGGTGATTCGATAGTGAGATGTGTTCAGATTGTTTGATGGTGACAAAAATTGGATGGATATGTATCAAGGACTATTGAGTGTTTGTATTTTGTCTCGAGTTGGCATATGGCCTCGAGTTATGAGTGTATTGAAGGGCCTCTCATGTAGTTTAGTTGTGGAGGGAAGTGGAATCTTCCTGCTGTGTCATGAGTTCCTGGTTATATATTTTGGGCGGACCAATGCCCATTAGCGTTCATGTATTTGACTAACAGTGTATTCCAGCTGTATTTATACTCATTCATTATTGTATTCATTGATGACATCCTGGTGTATTCTCGTAGACAGGGGGAGCATGCTCGGCATTTGAGATTCGTATTGCAGAGGTTGAGGGAGGAGAAGCTTTATGCAAATTCTCTAAGTGTGAATTTTGGCTCAGTTGAGTAGCATTCTTGGGACACGTGTTGTCCAGCGAGAGTATCCATGTGGTCAAACGAGTGTGGGTAGAGCTTCCAGAAGCTCAAAGATTTCTTCGACCACAACTCCGGTGTTAGTTCTGCCATCAGCTTCAGGTCCTTATACCGCGTATTGTGATGCCTCGAGGGTAGGCGTTGGTTGTGTTTAGATGCAGAAGGATAAAGTGATTGCGTGATAGCTATGATGTTTGGAAGGGTATAGATATGATGTCAGTTTGAGGCTAAGCAGGCGGGGCTATCTCCCGCGGGGTGTCTTGAGGTTGTGTGATCCTTAGGCGGTTTCGTAGCAAGTCATCGTTTATCAGTAATTGATATATGTTGAAATTTGAGTTTGGTCACTTGTGGAAGTTGGAATTGGCTATTACAATGGTGTATGCGATATTTGCAGATGATTCAAGAATATCAGATGATTGGTGCTATATGAGCTTATGAAGGATTTAGTTGAATCTCACTACAGTATGGTGGCGGTGAGCGTATGGGAATTGTGAATTATTGTTTGTCTTGATCGTTGGCTTTGATCCAAGTGAGGGAGTCTGTTAATGATAAGTTGATCGCGCAATTTTGTGTTGTATTGGTATCGGTTCGAGGTATATTGGTGAATCAGTTATGAACTGCAAAGGTGGATTCTGGGAATGACTCAAGTAATGGAAATTCTTCGATACATGTCGTAATGTACCCTATGGGTATATGGGTTTGTTGAATGATTGAGTTGTATTAGTAAAAGGTATAGTGTGTGCAATGTATGAATTTACTTATTGTTTCAAGTGTGTGGCCATATCATTCTGTCTGCTTGATCAGGGTAGTTGAGATTTGCATAGAGTAGATGACTCTCGAGAATGGCTCCGATGGATTCAAGGTTAGATGTAACAATTGGGAATCTTCAGGATGTGTATTTGGCTAAAAACGGAGATCTACATTGGAGGGTGTCGATACTTTTGACGGTTCTACATTATCATGGATTATACATATCAGTATCAGGAAAGTAAAGGTAATGGCTTTAGATTCGCAGGAAGTCTTTGCAGGGTAAGTATTTTGAATGTGATACTTTTGGGGATATCTGAGAAAGTATTCAGCGGCTTACGAGCCTTAGGCGGTACGGTCTTATGCTTGGGTCTCGTGTGGTGAGACTAGGTTGAGAATTGAGGTTTTATGGAAATAATAAGTATCAATTCGAAGGTAAGTCAGAAGAAACTTGGATAAATAGGGCAGATTGATAACAGGTCGGATCGACATGATAAGGGATATGATTAGTTCTTTGGGGTTCTTATGAGGCGATGAGTTTTACATGTGTTTCTTAGTAATGCTCTTGGGTTTTGGTGACATGCATAGCTTGATTAAGTTAGAAGGATTCAACCCTGACGGTTTGGTGTTGTACAAATGGGAATCGGATAGTTCTGGATGCTTTCTACTACGGTTAGAGATGTATATTTTCTACTGGCGTGAGGAGCATATGATGTATAGTGATTTCGTTTCTATATGGGATCAAATGTAAAGTTCTTGGCTAGTTGGGTACGTAGTTTCTTGTGGATCGGAATGGGTTATGAAGTTCCCATATTTATCATAGGATGACATGGTGTATGCTGTACATTGTGTAGAGTTGAGATTTGCACGTGTGAGGTCACAGTTCAGTTCGGGAAAGGAAGGTCAAAATTCTTGGGCAACATTGGCAGTTTGAGATGATTAAGTAAATGATATCTATTGGGTGGCTTGATGAAGGTATACATTGCAGAAAAGGGCAATGTGTGGAGTTAAGGTTGCTTCATTGGTATTGCAGCGCTCTCTTGTTGGATCGACTGCTAATATTCAAGGTTGCTTAGTGATACGGAAGAATTATAGGGGTATCCCTCGTGGAGTTGGGATCATATATGGTAATTTGTGCGCTTCATGGACTTCGAGACTGATAGTTCTCATAAACATATTATTTTGTGGTTGTGGACTGTGAGGATGCGAGCAAAGCTTGTCAACTGTTAGTATGTGCCTTGATTCGGTCATTGTGAACTATCATAGAGTTATCTATTTGTTGTGGGTGGCCAGAGTTGATTTAGGGTTATTGGTAGGCCCAATATGGGTGTGTGTTCTGCATCGGTTCGGAATTGTTGACTCCGAATTGCTATTGTTGAGGGATGTTCCATTCGATTATCATTGAGTTTATTCATGTTTTGGAGTGATTTATGAGCTACCCTTTGGAGTTGCGAGAAGAGGTGATTGTCGGTTATATGCACATATGGAGCAGATTTATTTGGGCTTTATAGCAGGATTTGAGTAAGGTAAGTAATTGGGTATTGCAGGATTGGGACGTATTGGTTATGTTCTTTCTGATTCGTCTGGCAGGGCTATGCACTTGGAGTACTTGATGTCGAATTATGCATGGTTATTGATTTGGAGCGAGGTGGATTGCTTGAATGTATTTTATGTGGACCAGCGTTTGGATGGGATCACACATATAACAGAGTTATGTGTAGGTATGATCCTTGGTGTCAGATTCGTGTGTTTTGATTTTACAATGTGTGACATGCTCTTAGCATGGTGTTGTGATGGTCATTGTTAATGGCAGGATAGTCCTCTCGTTTGAATCTTTTCTATGATTTGAGTTCGTGGGATGTTGCTATTGAGTGCACGAATTGCACAGGTTACGACTTTAGATTGTATTGATGCGTCATGTCATCAGTCGTGTTGGTGAGAAGAGGTCATTGGGCCTAGAATGGATACTACCAGAGTTGGCTACAACATGGTTGGAAGAATGATATCAGAAGTTGGCTTAGAAATTTGCTATAGTTCCTGTCGGGGAAAGGGGGAGCTCCATGATTGGCTGATCGGACGAATGGTTGCTAGTTTCTATGTGTTTCTTTCATCATCGACAGTATATGAAAGTGTTAGAGCGAGGCATTTATTGATAAGAGGTTATGTACCAGTATTGGGTTGTTTTGAGCAACTATTGTGATTAGGAGTTATCACTATGAGTGTTTGAGTCATGCGGTGTATTATGTGATTACATCTTGGGTTACGGATATGGCTTGATACAACGTGTTCAGACTTATTCAGTTTATAGTTGTGGAATTTTGATCTTGTAAGTTATTTCAGAAGTGGAAAATTGGTTCTAAGGTTTATGGGTCAGGTTGGATTTTGAAATTTCAACTGTGTTGTGCTATTGGACCAATATGGGATAAAGTGACATGGGATCACCCCGGGGTTGTGCGTGATAGGTTACACGGCAATTTTGGGGGGTTTGGAACAACTCTGGGCACGTTCGAGGACGAACATATATTTTAGTGGGGGAGAATGTAACGACCCGATCGGTCATTCCGAGAGTTTTAGCCCCGTTTCCCCTATTTCTGTTTTATGTGTTGTTCAACTCCCTTATATTGTGTTGGGTCGGTTGGCATGGGTTCGAAGTGGTCGTGATGAGAATTGAGACACTTAGTCTCTTAAAATGGCTTAATAGTTGGAAAAGTCAACTAGGAGTTGACTTATAGGTAAGCGACCTCGGAATTTGGATTTTATGGCTCGGATAGTTTCGTTAGGTGATTTGGGTCTTAGGAGTGTGTTCAGAATGTGGTTTTGATGTCCGAAATCGAATTAGGATTGAAATGGCGAAATTGAATTTTTGGCGATTTCTGGTTGGCAGTGGAAAATAGGCTATCGGGGTCGGAATGGAATTTCAAAAGTTGGAGCAGGTTCGTAGTATCATTTTGTATGTGTGTGCAAATTTTCAGGTCAATCGAACGGAGTTTGGGTGGTTTTGGCATTTGGCGAAATTTAGAAGTTTCTAAGTTCATAGGCTTGAATCCGAGGTGAATTAGGTGTTTTGGCATTGCTTTGGGTGTTTCGAAGCTTCAACTAAGTTTGAATATTGATATGTAATGACCCGACCAGCCGTTTTGAGCTCTAGCGCGTCATTCAGTAGTTTGAGGATATGAGCAACTTCATTTCAGGAATTACGACTCGTAGGCGTGGTCAGAATTGAATTTCAGGAAGTTCGGAGTCGATTTGGAAAGAAAATTCTCATTTCGGAAACCTTAAGTTGGAAGAATTGACTAAGATTGAATTTTTGAGTAAACGACTTCAGAATCAGGATTTGAAGGTTCCAGCATGTTCGTATGATGATTTCGGACTTGGGCGTACGTCTGGATTGGGTTTTGGATGACCCGGGAGCATTTGAGCGTCTATTGTGGAAGTTGGCATTTTGGAAGAATTTCATAAATTTGGGTTGAGGTGTATTTCAATGTTATCGATGTCCGTTAGGGGTTTCGAGTATGGGAATAGCTCTGTATGGTTATTTTGGTATTGGGAGTGTGTTTAGAAGTGAAATTGGAGGTCTGCAGGTCATTTCAGGGTCATTTGGCGAAAGTTATAAAATAGAAGATTTTTAGAAAGTTTGACCGAGAGTTTGACTTTTTGATACCGGTGTCGGATTCCAATTCCGGAAGTTGGAGTAGGTCCGTAATGTTGAATGTGACTTGTGTGCAAAATTTGAGGTCAATCGGACGTGATTTGGCTGAGATGGAGACTTAGGAGTGCTCCTTCTGTCGAGACGACCCGCATCCAACAGAGTATCCCTCGGATGTATTGTATTGTATGTTTTTCCTTTTGTCCAGTTCGTGTTCCGGACAAATATTGTATTACACGTAAACTTCCTAGAAATTGCTCATGCACTTGTGACACCGGGTTCTGGGATGACTTTGGGATTTAATTATTATTTGAATTTAGTAAGACGCTGTTATTTGCTCAGTAAAGTTCATTAATTATTATTTAATGTAGTGAATTAAATGTTTTCAGAATATTAAAAATAGAGATTAGATCAACTTTTAATGTTGGCTTGCCTGACAGTGGTGTGAGGCGCCATCGCGACGTTTAATAGGATTTTGGGTCGTGACAACATGATATCAGAGCACTAGATTCCCTTAGGTCTCGCGAGTCATGAGAAAGTCTAGTAGAGTCTTGCGGATTGGTACGGAGACGTCTCTACTTATCTTCGAGAGGCTACAGGGCTGTTAAGAGCACTTCTCTTCTTGATTCTCCATCGTGCGATTTGACTCCTTCGAGGCTTATGCCATCTCTTCTTTCCTATTCAATCTTATGCGACGCGAAGCGTTTGATATAAATTGAGAATGGAAGAACTATAATGATACTACATATGTGGTGCGTGATGTTTCTCCATGCATAGTTGGTTGGGGCTATTGTCGTTGCTTTGCGGAAAGATATTATGTTGTTTCAGCTCAGTGGTTGTATTTCTGAGAGCTTTGAGGCTATGCTTAGGTTGTTATGATGCTCATGAATGGTTATCGCGCAGTAATTGACGTGGTGGTAGGATGCTTGCCCATGTGTTGGGACAGTGAATGACTTGATAGGAGTTCTACTCTGAGCACGATTTAGAGGTTCGGTATTATATTTTCGGCGGAGGAAAGGCAATCAGACTATAAATGTTCAGGATTGGATCGATAGAGTAACGAGACTTGGTGTTTCCAAGTGTGGTGGAATTTCGTATAATATGAGATATCGTCGCCCTTGATTGAATGTGTTAAGTTCACCGGTGTTATGATCTTCTTCAGATTTGCTTTCATGGCATGGTATTGTGAAATGGTGTCCGGGAAGCAGCTGTTAGAGATCGCGGTGTGCGGTGGTTCATGATCGGATTAGTGCTTCTAATGTCGACGACTCGAGAAAGATGACCTTCGGAAAGGTTTGAAGCTAGCAGTGAGTTACTGGTTCAAGTACTACAGAGATAGACATTGATATAAGGACACATCTGGGCAACAAAGGATGAGGAAGGACATATGGGAAGTGTCAAGCGGTGGTTAAATTTCTAGCAGGCCAGGTGTGAGAAGCGAAAGTCGAGTAGGTTCTTAAAGGGGTGAGCTTTGCCAAAGTGGGAGAGTTGAAAAGTAACATATGAGTTCTGTGGTAGGATGGTCACATGCCTTGAGGAAAGTCTGCAGGAATTTGGGGAATTCATGGTGGACAACGACTAGGTCCACAAATTTTTATTTAGGTGCAACATGACTTCGAGTTTGGAATGCGTTTTTGGACTGTTAGCTGATGTCAATGGGGGAAAAAGGAACCTCGGTGGGTCTCAGGGTTATGTAATTGTATTTTCAAGCTAAGTGGGAGAGCCCCACCGTCTATGGTTGGACTGCGTGGTTGTTTACATGTGCGGTTTCTGGTTATCTGCGTATTGTTGAGTTATTACAGCTAAGGGAAAAGAACATGAGTGGTAATTGAGCACAGGGTTTGATAAATGTGTGCAAAAGTTCGCCTTATTAAATCTGGTTTAGGCTTTGGAAAAGATTCAAGAATTATGCTTAGTACATAGGTGAGATATAAGGGTAGTGATTCAGTCATGTGCTTCGTTGAGAGGGTGTTCATGTTCTAGAAGAGACTTTGGAGTTTATTGTATTCGGGGTCAAGTCAGAGTGGGTGACTCTCAATAACGGTCCTAGTGAATTCAAAGGTTAGAATGCAATGTCTAAAGATTTCAAGCCCGCGGTATGGATAAGAATCGAGCTTTTGCAGAAGTTATTGATAAGAGGCTCGAAATGTTCTATGATATTTTCGACCTGTAGACTTCGGATTCGTAGAGGAATTTTCGGAATGGATGATCAGTTGAGAATGCGAGCATGCACACAAGGAGGGTATGATATAGGTTGTGGGATTTGAGACAGCATGGTCTCGTGATACAAGGCCACTCGGGAGGAGTGTTGATTGAGTCGTTATGTGTTGAGTGGAGTTATATTTATTTCTAAGACAAGTTAAGGATAAGTTAGAAGAAGTCAGGTCTGTTAGCCATAGTCGAATTGGCATGATGGTGGAAGTGATCAGTACCTCCAGCGTGATTAGATTATGCATGTGATTCGTGGCGGTACGTGCGAGGCTTGACGACCGTCGTGATTGGTTTTATTTGGGAGTAGTTAGGTATTATGGCCTGTGATGTGTAGGCGGATCCTGGGAGGGCAGTGGTGGTTTAGACCACTACTTGAGGATTTGTATATTCTACGGTTATGAGAATTCAATCGTGTGTGGTTATGGTTCTCTTGGAATGAGTAAAGTAGAAAGTTTCTACATGACGAAGTGTTTACTCTAGTAGTGGTTCAGGAGCTGAGATGAAATTCTCGTACTCATGCGCGTTGGCGTGATTAAGTGCATCAAGTAGCGTGGGATTCGAAAGTTAAGGGTTCAAGATTTACGGTTCGGTGGACAAGGATGTCACGAGCTCGTATGAGTAGGAAAGGGATTTGAAGGTTTAGAGTAAGCTGGTGTTGCCTTCATCGTCACCTGAGATCGGTGTTCTGTGAAAGAGGCTTTGCATCCTGGTTATGAATTCTTGGTTTGTATTACAACGTTAGTGTGACCGGTGGCATGGATGTGCAGACTTGCTACCTTGTGTGGAAGGTCGTGGAAGCATATCTCACGGGAAGATTGTATAAGTGTGACATGTAGTCACTTAATTGATTGAAGATTTAGACCAAGTATAAAGGATGTGGTAGTATCGCTTATTTGGGAATTTATGCCAGGAGGGCGCTCAGTTCATTTGGTTACGAAATGAGGAAGTTTGCGTCGGTTATGATGGTTGTTCTTGTACATTATGGGAGAAATGGGGGTTATTATGGACCCTCGAATGTCTATTAGCCTAGTGCGGTGCGATCAGAATCAGCTTGAGGTCTGTGAATGGATTAAATACGAATATGGGATCTATATTAGGCCAGATGTGTTCATTTTAGCATAGTGCTCCTCGTGGAGGAGTATTCAGACGTTGGATGTTGTTCGTCGTCAGCTATTTCATGTAATATTATATTGTGCCATGTGAATTGTGAAATGACTTGATAAATTCATATGTGTTGAGGTTCCGCGTAGAGATGGTGTTGTGTGAGCAGGATGGCTCTTGAGATTCAGATCATATATCACACCTCAATAGTGCTTGAGTTTTGTAGCGTATGGCTCTATCTTTCTCCCCAAGATGGTATTATGCGCTTAGCGTGCTTGTGACTGATATTCGATATTTTGTGGAAATGAGCGATTTAGCTCGGCAAGTATCTATTTATGCAGAGTTTATGTGGATCGGGTGGCACGCCGCCACAGTTATGTTATTTGGATCGGGTGGCGCGCCGCCACGGGCATGTTATTTGGATCGAGTTGCACGCCACAATAATGTGATGTTGAGTACGGTTCCCTATATCTATTTTTCTTGCGTTTTGCTTCCTATTTTCTGAGGAAAGTTCATATTAGTTGTGTGAGTTGAGTACTTCCTTCCAGAGTTTGTTTTCCTTATGTATCACGTTCGAGTTGGGGCCTATTGGCACGTTGTGGCATCATTTGAGACTTTTGGTCATGTCTGGGGTGACTTGTTGCTTGAGCGGTTTATACTAGGTGAGACGAGATTATGGGAGCAGGGATCAGTGCGATAAGATTATGTGAAGTATGTTAAAGAACAAATACCATTATTTGGTTCATAGAGAGGTGATGATTCTAGTTAAGAGGAGAGATTTAATGATTTATTGACTCGGCAGTTGGTTATGGATTTTTACGCACATCTTCCGACATGGTGGTATTGTAAGAGTTGGAACAAGACTTATATATGTCATGAGGGGCATTATGAGCACCAGATTCAGGGAATGTCGGTTATTATGGTCAGAGAATGTTATTTGGGTCCTGTGAATGATGTGGTGCATGGTGAGAATCCAGCAAGGTATGCAATCATGTTCTGATGCGTCGTGTGGTGATTGATACGGTGTTCGTATATGGAAAGTAGGCCTGGCTGAGAGTTCGGATGTTGGAATTAGGCTCTAAGGCTCATTTGCCTAAATAAAAGAGGATATCTTCAGAGTTGTTCGAGCAAATGTACTCGACTGGGTTGTGGTAGCACGGGCAGGTACACGAGGTGTTAAACTGTGATTTTGGGCAACTCCGGAGCAGTTTTGGCACATTCCAGGACGAACGGATGTTTAAATGGGAGAGAATGTAACGACCCGACCGATCGTTTTGAGCTCTAGCGCGTTATTTGGCAGTTTGAGGACATGAGCAACTTCATTTCAGGAATTATGACTCGTACGCGTGGTCGGAATTGAATTTTGAAAAGTTCGGAGTCGATTTGGAAAGAAAATTCTAATTTCGGAAGCCTTAAGTTGGAAGAATTGACTAAGATTGAATTTTTGAGTAAACGACCTCAGAATCAGGATTTGAAGGTTCCAGCATGTTCATATGATGATTTCGGACTTGGGAGTACGTCTGGATTGGGTTTTGGATGACCCGGGAGCATTTCAGCGTCTATTGTGGAAGTTGGCATTTTGGAAGAATTTCATAAATTTGGGTTGAGGTGTATTTCAATGTTATCGATGTCCGTTAGGGATTCCGAGTATGGGAATAGCTCTGTATGGTTATTTTGGTATTGGGAGCGTGTTTAGAAGTGAAATTGGAGATCCGTAGGTCATTTCGGGGTCATTTGGCGAAAGTTATAAAATAGAAGATTTTTAGAAAGTTTGGCCGAGAGTTTGACTTTTTGATACCTGGGTCGGATTCCAATTCCGGAAGTTGGAGTAGGTCCGTAATGTCGAATGTGACTTGTGTGAAAAATTTGAGGTCAATCGGGTGTGATTTGATAGGTTTCGGCGTCGAATGTAGAAGTTTCAAGTTCTAAAGTTCATTAAGCTTGAATTGGGGAGCGATTCATGATTTCGACGTTGTTTGATGTGATTTGAGGCTTCGAGCGAGTTCGTATCATGTTTTGGGACATGTTGGTATAATTGGTTAAGGTCCCGAGGGCCTCTGGTGGATTTCGGAAAGTTAACGGAATGGATTTCGGACAAAGAAAGCTGCTGAAAGTTTCTGCTGCAGCTTCTGTTCGCCAGAATATTTCTGATGCGTAGAGTCGAATTTGGAAGCTCATATCCTGCAATCTATAATGAATCTGAAACCTTTCAAAACATGAAAGTTGTATCCCTTGCATTCTAGTTTCCAGAAAGATAAACCGTTCATCATTTGGATATTTGTACAGAAAGTTATTATTAATTGAATGAAGGCTAGTGAAGCTGTTTTTGCAATTTCCCCAGAAATTTGTGATGCGAGGAGCCTACTTTGGAAGCTTATATCTCGAAATATATAAGGCATCTGAAAATTTGCTAAACATAAAAGTTGTAACCCTTTGATTCTAGTTTTCAGAAAGTTAAACCAATCATCATTGGACATTTGTACAGAAGGTTATGATCGTTGAATAGGGGCCGATAAAGCTGTTTTTAGTGGACTTTTAGCGACGAAAATGGACTTTTAGTGACGGATGGGCAGAAACTTAAGGACCAAAAATGCTCATTTCCTTCATTTCGTTTTGGATTTTTGGAGCACGGTTCTTGGGCAATTTTTGGGCGATTTTCACGGGAAAACATTGGGGTAAGTGTTACTTATCCTATATTGATTATATTTCATGATTCTATACTCATCTACATCATGAATTTATTGAAGAAAAATCTGTTTTTAGCAAATCTTCCAAAAACAAAAATTTAAGATTTGAAAGCCAATCCGATGTCGGAATTCGATAATTTTTGCATGGTTGAACTCGTATCGGAATGGGTTGTCGTATTTTGTGAGTTTCGTCGGATTCTGAGACGTGGGCCTGAGGGCAATTTCGTCAACTTTCCGAGCGGAGTTGGGAATTTATATAAATTGAATTGTTATAAGTATTAGAGTATATTTCATTGGTTTGCCTGTTATTTGGATAGTTTTGCGGAGTTGTGCATCAATTTGAGTCGTCGGAAGGGCTTGGAAGCCGGTTATGGAACTTCGGAGCGAGGTAAGTCTCTTTTCTAACCTTGTAAGAGGGAATTGTCCCATAGGTGAAATAATCAATCATGTGCTTCTATTTGTGGGGGGCTACGTACCGCACGAGGTGACAGGAGTCCGTGCGTAACTACAATTATGCTTATGTCCGGGTAGTCTAGGACCTCAAAGCATGTTTTATTTGCCGTACTTGTAAGTTTACTGATGAAATTAAAATGTTTAAACCTTATCGTACTTGGCAAATGAATTTCTAGAAAAGTTTTAAATACTATCTTCGTGACCATTAAAAGAGAATTTATCACTTCCTTGGGTAATTATTTTCCTGATAAAGTATGGACTTACTGTTTGAATGTGTGTATCTATGAGTACCTGCGTCGCTATATGATTCGCGAGCGGAGTAACTCTATTATTTATATGTGATCACATAGCATGTATGATTCGCGAGCGGGGTAATAGATGCATCTATGGTTAGAGCCGTTCGACCCTTCGGCAGTGCACATTTCATTATTATTGGTTCGGGTAGTTCGACCCTCGACATTTCCTGTGCATGATATTTGCTGGATTGCATCTGTCATTTGAACTGTTTAATTGTCTTAAGATATAAGTTGCTAATTGAAACAACGGAAATGGAGATTCATACTTTATGGAAGAGGTTGTCCTCTCCTATTGTTATTTGTTATTTGATTATAACATTCGTGTTTAGCATCACATTAATTATATAAAATTGACCTCTAGCAAGTGTCAAAGTTGACCCCTCGTCACTACCTCTTCGAGGTTAGGCGGGATACTTACTAGGTACACATTATTTTCGTACTCATACTACACTTGCTGTGCATTTTGTTGCATAGGTACATGTATATCTAGTGGCCTGCTTGACTCAGTGGTGTGGCTGACATGGAGACTTAGGAGTGCTGCTTCTGTCGAGACGACCCGCATCCAACAGAGTCTCCCTCGGATGTATTGTATTGTATTTTTTCCCTTTTGTCCAGTTCGTGTTCCGGACAAATATTGTATTACATGTAAACTTCCTAGAAATTGCTCATGCACTTGTGACACCGGGTTTTGGGATGACTTTGGGATTTAATTATTATTTGAATTTAGTAAGATGTTATTTTCTCAGTAAAGTTCATTAATTATTTTTTAATGTAGTGAAATTAAATGGTTTCAGAATATTAAAAATAGAGAATCAATCAACTTTTAGTGTTGGCTTGCCTGACAGTGGTGTGCGGCGCCATCGCGACCTTTAATAGGATTTTGGGTCGTGACAGATATATAACTTGTTATTACTTTTGGTTTAGGTCCGAGGGCCTAGGGATGATATTTGGATGGCTAACGAAAGTTAAAAGTTTGGAAAATGCAGCAAATTGGTTGCTGGTGCTAGCCTTATGGTGTGGCCGCACCTGCGGACGGGGAGCTGCAGGTGCATACGACCATGCGCATATGCGGAAAAATGGAAGGCATGCTTGAGGGCGCATGTGCGGAAGTCTGGTCGCACCTGCGAGCTCGTAGGTGCGGATAGTGGACCGCAGAAGCGGGATTTTCTTATTTCCACCATTTTGAATACGAGTTTGGAGCTTTTGAGGGAATCTGAAGAGGGATTCAAGGGGAAAACAAATTGAGGTAATGTTTTCGAACCTAATACTCGATTCTATGTTGATTTTCAGTTGTTTAAGCATGAAATCTAATTAAGGGTGAAAAATTTGGGAACTAGGGCTTGTAATTGGAGACCTTTAATTGGGGATTTGAGGGGCCATTTGAGGTCCGATTTTGATGTTCTTGGTAAGTATAGACTCGTGGGAGGAAGAGGATTCTTGTGATGTGATTTTTATTGAATTTCGAGACGTGGGTCCAGGGGTCGGGTTTGGCCAATTTCGGCTTTTTTGATGTAAATTGATAATTTTGATGTGGGTTTTTCTCCTTTAGCATATATCAATGATATAATACTGAATTTGGTTAGATTCGGGGCGATTTGTGGCTAAGGCGAGTGGCAAGGGCATGGCGGAGTGGAGTTTCGGCTTGATTGAGGTAAGTAACATTTCCAAACTTGGTTATGAGGGTTCGAGACCCCGAACTACTTGTTATGTGATTAGAATTGGTGACGCACATGCCAAGTGACGGGCGTGCGGGCGTGCACCGTGAGAATTGTGCCCTGGTTCATCCCATGGCACCGTTTAGTGATTATTCCCTGATGATATCTGTGCTTCTATCGACGTGAATAAGGTTAATATGTTAGGAATCATGATAAATTTTGTATATTAAGGCTTCACACTGATACTGTTGAGACCCGAGCGGTCGTTTACATACAAACATGCTGGAAATCATGTTAAATTAAATGCTATGGCTTCACGCCGGAAATGCTGAGACCCGAGTGGTCGTATATTGCTACCTCCTTATGTGTTTATTTGATTTCATATACTCAGTCCTGTCATAGCATATCATTTCATGCCTCAGTCTCGGTAATTGTTAATTTTATATATTTATCATTGTTTGGGGCTAATTCATGCATCTGTGAGCGTTGTGAGAGAGACTGGAGAGTAATGACTGAGTGAGGACGAGAGCCTATTATTGAGACAGTTATGAGGTCGGACTGCACACCGCACCGATACTTTAATCATGCCTTCGTTGGCTTGATATAGCGCTTGTGCCAATAGGGCCCCTCCGGAGTCTTTACACCCCTAGTGAGCGCATTGCTATTGAGGGATGGATCTTCCCTGGATATGGATATTGTCCGAGTGTTGTACTCCAGAGGTGGATCTTCTCCGTGGGGATGGACTGGTCTTTTCCTTAGTACTGAGTGACTACTGTCACCGGTGTTTATGCATGTTCCGGGATGGATCTTCCCTAGGCTTGAGATCCATATATAGTACTGAGTGGACTTCTGTGGGAGAGTTGTGAGAAATATGTGCATTTTCACACTGTGATATGTTGGCATGTAGAGCATATTGAGATCTATCTGGCATATTATGTTGTTATTTTTTGATAAACTGTGAACATGTCTAAATTTTGTACGCTGATGATTTTAATTATTGAGGTTTAGTCCGTCTCTCAGCCCATAGTTTGGGTTCGTTACTTCTGAGTTGGTGTACTAACGTTATCCCTTGCACCTCGTATGTAGATCCAGGTACATCGGGACCCAGTAGTGGTTGTTGAGCGGCTGTTAGAGTTTCTTTCGGAGTCGCCGAGGTAGCAGCTGGCGATCGCAACCTTGTCTCCTCCTCCTCTATCTACCTGTCATTTATTTTTTTCAGACAACTTTATGTCGGCTATGTATTTGGATATTTTTTGATATAGTAGCTCATGACTCGGTGAGACTAGATCTGGGATGGGGTTTTACTTGGGCTTATGTTTCTTAATGATGATCAAACTCTTAAATGCTTATTTAACATGAGACTCTTGCTGCAAATATACTGGATTTTTCCGAAAATAGCTTTTAACAAAGGAAATGTTTGGCTTGCCTGATTTCACGATAGGCGCCATCATGACTGGGTATTTTGGGGTCGTGACACTTAACCTTGACGAGGTAGTTCCGAGGCTATGACAAGACACTCATTGTAAACTTGTACGTATAATAAGCAGAAAACAATAACAAGGTAGAGAAACAAATAACTACATGATAAATAAAATAAGAAAATAAATGACAGAGGGCCCAGAATATCATCGCATCACGGTCTCAGAACACAATACATTAGTGGAATATAACAACCAAGAATAGCTGCAATACATTTTGTTTGTTGCGGAGCACAATCTAATCCTAATATATATCAATAACCATACAGTTGCGGCGTGCAACCCGATCCCAAATATATCAATAACAATACCATTGGGATGTGAAATCCGATCCAAATATATTAATAATAATACGGTTGCAGTGTGCAACCCGATCCAAATATAACAATAATAATACTGTTGCGGCGTGCAACCCGACCCAATTATATAAATAACAACCAAATACGTCGAGTCTCACAACGTACAAAAAAGAGAATTAAAAGTGCAGAAATTGCTAAGGAAAATACGAGCACGGACAAAGAGTATCATACAATTCGATGTTCATGAACATGTCTCACACTATATGTCAAGAAAAACTTCGACAAGTCGTAACACGAGAACAATTAAAGATCAAACAATCCGACATAACATAATAAAATGAAACAAGAAGTAAGTAAAGGCATGAAATAGTAAAACACTTATCTAATCACATGTGAGCATATAACAACTGAAGGCCGACGATAAATAAAGGCATGAATAAGTGGAAGCATGCAACAAATAAGGACATGTAACAAGTGAAGACATGTATATAACAAGTAAAGGCATATATCAAGCAAAAGGATATAACAAGTACAAACATGGAATAAATTATTAAAGACATGGTATAATTAAAGATGTAAAATAAAGTAATACACCCCCACATGCTTAACCCATAACAACACAGATGCACTCTCCACTTTGCATACGAATCACGTAGCAAATATACTAATCATGTTCTAATTTCCTCAAATCAAGGTTAACCACGATACTTACCTTTTTTCAAAACAAGATCAACAATTCGACACGGTTTTTACTTTAGAACAAGCCTCCAAACCACCTAAATCTTTGTCAAATATTGCTCAAATAAGTCAACATAAGCTTTAGAAACTACCCTCATACGAAAAATGTTCGATCTTTAACATATTTGGAAAAGTCAACAAAACGTCAACCCAAACCTACATGGTTGAAATCCGAAATTAATACCAAATCTCGATTACCCATTCAACCTCGAGTCCATATATGTTATTTGTTTTGAGATTCGGCCTCAATTTAAGGTCTAAATCTCAATTTTATAAAATCTATAATTTTACCCCAAACCTCTATTTCTAATACATAATATTATAGATTTGATAGTGAAATTTCATGGGAAAGTAATGAAAATTGAATGAAATAAGTTAATATTACTAATATTGTGGAGTCTAGGTCTAAAAAAAGGTGTAAAATGAGCTAAGTCCCGATATCCCAATCTTTTATCTAGTTGCAGGTATCGCAATTGCGAGCTTTTGTTCACAATTGTGATGTTCGAAAATGCGAACCACTATACGCAAATTTGATCAGTGCCTGATCCCCTCTGATGTCGCAAATGAGACATAATGATCGCAAATGTGAACACTAGGACCATTGCAAATGCGGATTTGGCTACGCAAAAGCGAAGCTATCCCCTTCTGTCATGTCGCTATTTCGATGAAAACTTCACAAATGCGAAGGCTGAACCCATCACATATGCGAACTAATCTTCGCAAATGCAAAGTTTCCATCCCCTACCGACCATCGCAAATGCAAGCAAGATATCAATGTAAATACGAGATATGCAGTCCAACAATACTGTACGACCTAGCCGGTCGTTTTGTGTGTTGGGACTCCGTTCCCGTGAATGAATCTTTCCATAGCGGCTACTCGTGCCTTATGACTTGTATGGGCAGGTAGTTCGAGATTCAGGAGTGATTTGGCCAGTTCAGGAACACTTGGTTCCTGAAGGCTAGCCTATTCGGCAAATTTTGGTTCCGAGCAGCATTTTTAGCAAACGACCTCGGAATCAAGTTTTGACAGTTCCAGCAGCTCTGGACGATGATTTCGGACTTGGGAGTGTGTTCGCCTCGGGTTTCTGATGACCCGGGAGTATTTCGGCACCTGAATTGAAATTCAGGATTTCAGAAGATTTAGAATTCAGCCTGGAATTGGACCTCATGATATCATGGTCCGAATGGAATTACGGAACTGGCAATAGTTCCGTATAGTTATTTATGACCTGTCCGCAAAATTTGGGGTCATTCCGAGCAGTATAGACCCGTTCGGCGTATTGGTGAGCCATTGAAATTTTCTGGAAATCGTAAGTTTGGAACTAAGGGGTTTTGGAGAGTGACTTATAGTTTGGATGATGTTTTTAGTGTTCTGGGAGCTCGAGCAAGTCCGTCTTATGATTTGGGACTTGTTGGTATAATATTTCGAGGGCTCGGGTGGGCCCAGGGGTCTCCCGGACCCCGATCGGGGTCAAAAACCAGCAATTTGCATAGCTAGTGGGAATTTTTCTGGTGTGACCGCACCTGCGGTCCATGAGCCGCAGGCGCGAGGCCCGCACCAGAGGAAAATCAATGTAGGCGCGGATCCTTCCGAAAGAGCGGCCTTTCTTCCGCAAGAGCGGCTCCGCAGGCACGACATTCCTCAGGGCCCAGGCCAGCGCAGACGCGACCACTTTTCCGCAGGTGCGTGTCCGCACCTGTGATCCAAAATCCGCAGGCGCGACTTCCCCAGGGCCCAGGCCTTTTCGCAGGTGCGACCCATTTCCCGCAGGTGCGATTCCGCATTTGCGATCCAAAGGTCGCATGTGCGGAAACTGCTGGGCAGTCCTATAAATAGCCCATTTCGTGAATCTTCTCCCAAAATCAGATTTTTCCTCCATTGTTGCCTACCCCAAGAGCTCCAGAACGTGATTTCAGCCTAATTACCTCAGGTAAGTGTTTCTTTGGCCTCCGCATGTTAAATTCTTCAATTCTTTGGGAATTTCCACTTCCAAATTCATAGAAATTCATAAGAAATTGTTGGGGAGAATAGAGGGTTTTGAGGAAAATGCAAATTCTGATTTTAGGGCCATTGTAGGATGATTAATTGAGTTAATCTTGATCCTTAGGCGACGTATAGCGCATTTCTTCAAGAATTATAATTTTCCGGACGCCGAGGCTCGGAGTTGAATTTGCCAAGTATGTCAAGAATGTGTTTTTAGGG
>ML248912.1:0-34051 GCA_005239495.1 Nicotiana undulata
ATGAGGCAGAGGAGGTGGTTAGAGTTGCTGAAGGATTATGATATTACTATTATCTATCATCCGAGAAAGGCCAATGTGGTGGCCGATGCCTTGAACCGGAAATCAGTCAGCATGGGTAGTTTGGCTTACTTATCAGTTGGAGAGCGACCTTTGGCTTTTGATGTTCAGGCATTAGCCAATTGATTGGTGAGATTAGAGGTTTTTGAGGGTGGCAGTGTTTTGGCCCATACCGTCGCTCGTTCTTCGTTGTATGATCGTATACGCGCCAGGCAGTATGATGATCGGCATTTGTGGCTCTTAGAGATGCGGTTCGGCACGAACGTGCCAAGCATGTCACAGTTGATGTTGAGGGAGTTTTGAGATTGCAGGGTCGTATATGTGTTCCTGATGTGGACGACATTCATTAGTTGATATTGCAGGAGGCCCATAGTTCCCGGTATTCCATTCATCCGGGCGCCGCGAAGATGTACCAAGACTTGCGGNTACTTCCACGGACCCAGAGGATGAACGATGCAGTATGGGTTGTCGTGGATAGGCTGACCAAGTCAGCACATTTCATTCCTGTGGCGGTCTCATCTTCAGCGGAGAAGTTAGCTCAGATCTATATGAGAGATATTGTCAGATTGCACGGTGTGCCCTGATGTATCATATCAGACCGAGGTACTTAGTTTACCTCCCATTTCTGGAGAGTATTTCAGCGAGAGTTGGGAACACAGATTGAGTTGAGCACAACATTTCATCCTCAGAAAGACGGACAGTCCGAGCGTACTATTCAAATTTTGGAGGATATGTTGCGGGCGTGTGTTATTGATTTTGGTGGCTCATGGGATCAGTTCTTTCCTTTAGCAGAGTTTGCCTACAACAACAGTTACCAGTCGAGCATTCAGATGGCTCCGTATGAGGCGTTGTATGGTAGGCGATGTCGGTCTCCAGTCGGATGGTTCGAGCCCGGAGAGGCTAGGTTATTGGGTTCCGAGTTAGTCCAGGATGCTTTGGATAAAGTGAAGATTATTCAGGATAGGCTTCGTACAGCTCAGTCCAGGCAAAAGAGCTATGCAGACCGTAGAGTTCGAGATTTGGCTTTCATGGTAGGAGATCAGGTGTTCCTACGAGTGTCGCCTATGAAGGGCGTGATGAGATTCGGAAAGAAGGGCAAGTTGAGCCCTAGGTATATTGGTCCATTTGAGATTTTGGACAAGGTAGGAGAGGTGGCCTACAGACTTGCCTTGCCACCACATTTATCAGTCGTGCATCCAGTGTTTCACGTATCTATGCTCCGAAGGTATATTGCAGATCCATCTCATGTTCTAGACTTCAACGGTGTCCAGTTGGACAAGGATCTAACTTATGAGGAGGAGCCGATAGCTATATTAGATAGACAGGTTCGCCAGTTGAGATCGAAGAGTTATCCTTCGGTACGTGTTCAGTGGAGGGGTCAGCCTGCCGAGGTAGCTACTTGGGAGTCCAAGTCCGATATAAGGAGTCGTTATCCCCATCTTTTCTCAGACTCAGGTACTCTTCTATGTCCGTTCGAGGACGAACGTTTGTTTTAGAGGTGGAGATTGTGATGACCCAAAAGGTCATCCTAAGTATTTCCAGCTAAATCTGTGTTCTGAGGCCCCGAAAGCCTTTGTTAATCTCACCTCGATATGCGTGCACAGCCCGGGCAGGTAGCCGAGAAGCTTATATGTGAAAATTTGATAAAAATGGAATTTTTGAATTGAATAAAGTTGACTTTGGTCAACATTTTTAGTAAACGGACCCGGACCCGTGATTTGACGGTCCCGAAGGGTCCGTAGGAAAATATGGGACTTGGGCGTATGTCCGGAATTGAATTCCGAGGTCCCAAGCCCTAGAAATGAATTTTTAAAGAAAATTATTTTCTGGAAATAATAAAGGATTTTGGAAATGAATAATTATGTGAAAACCGTGTTACCGGGCCCGTATTATGTTTTCGGAGCCCGGAACAGGTTAATTATATGTTATGTGACTTATCTGTGAAATTTGGTATAAAACGGACTCGAAATGACGGGTTTCGGATAAAAATCGGAATAATTAAGCCTTATGAAGTTTTAAGAAATTTCTATGAGTTTTGAGGTTTAATTCGTTGATTTTGATGATATTTTGATGATTTAAAACCTTGAATAAGTCTGTAGGATATTTTGGGAGTCGTGTGTGTTTTTGGTTTTGAGACCCGAGGGCTCGGGTGAGTTTCGGGTAGCTAACGGGATGTGAAATGCATGAAAAATCTAGTGTTCTTGGCCTGCAACTGATGTCTGGTGTAATACCTTTCGCGAACGCGAAGGGTAATTGGTGTGGCTTGGGTTTTTACGCGAACGCACGGGTACGGTTGCGGACGCGGAGCTATGGGGGTACTGCTCTACGCGAACGCGATGCCCCTCTCGCGAACACGTAGTGTTATATGGTGGGGTCTGGGGTCAGGTAGGTTTGTTCTTCGCGAACGCGGGTAGAGGCTCGTGAACGCGGAAGGTTAGGGAGTCATACCTTCGCGAACGCGGCCCTGGCTCCGCGAACGCGTAGGTCCCAGCAGCTAAACCTTCACGAACGCGGCCAGGGGCCCGCGAACGTGAAGGGTAATTTTTTCCCTATTATTAAAATACCCCAAAAACAGAATACCATACGGGAATATCACATTTTCAGCCTTCTTCTTCTCCTCCCACCCTCATTGACGATCCTCAAGCTAATTTCCCTCCATAAACACTTGGGTAAGTGATTCTAACACCAATTTCTTCTACTTTTCTTCCATAATCACTAGAATCTAGGCCTAAAATCCTAAAATCAAAGTAGAAATTAGGGGTTTTGGGTAGAGTTAGGTTTTTGGGAAAATTGGGTGATTCAACCTCAATTTGGGGTCGGATCTTGAAACAAATTATATATTTTAACTCGTGGGGTTATGGGTGATTGGGTTTTGGTCCGAACCTCGAGTTTGGACCAAGCGGGCCCGGGGTCGAATTTTGGTATTTTTGGAAGAATGCTAGAAATTGAATATCTAGGCTATGGGATTGTGTTATTGAGTTTTTATTGATATTATTGAATTAATTATGCCTAGATATCGTTGTTTCGGAGTCGGATTATAAAGGAAAGACGGTCTTAGAGGGTTGATTGCTATACTTTGGACCGAGGTAAGTGTCTTGCCTAACTTTGGTGTGGGAATAGGTATTATTTTCTATGTGCTAAATGATTATCATGTTCATTGCATAGGTGAGGTGACGAGTATCTATGCAATGTGTGTCAAGCATGCCCGTGAGTCTATTTCGATAGAAATTGCAGTATTTCTTCCATGTTTAGCATATTATGAGATTGTCTTTACTTGGTAATTTATTCTTGATTGAAAGTATTGGCTGTTGAGTTTGAGAAGTGTTGATACGAATGATAATCCAAGTGTAGAGTATGCGATTGAGGTGATTGGTTATAGCTGAGACCCTTGCCGGGCATTTATTGAGTTATTAATTGATGTTTTCCCCTTGCCGGGTTATTTGAAATGTCTATTTCCACTATGTTGTACTCCTTGCCATTATATCTGTTATTGTTTGGTGAGGAAGAGTGTAAAGCACGAAGGGTGATGACGTGCCATGATTCATATTGATTATAAGCACGAAGGTTAATGTCGTGCCATGATTTTCATAGATTATATGCACGAAGGTTAATGTCGTGCCATGATTTACATTTCCTTACATTGTACATTGCATTGTGAGGAAGAGAGTAAAAGCACGAAGGGTGATGCCGTGCCATGATATTTGATTACATTGCATTGTGAGGAAGAGTGTAAAAGCACGAAGCGTGATGCCGTGCCATTGTTTTACATTTCTGGTACTTATACTTGTTTTGTTGGCTATTGTGTTAGATTTCCTCCCTTGTTCACTTCTATCTGTCAATTTTACTGCTTCATTTCACTTGTTCCCCTTTACTGCTCCCGTATCCCTTACTTGTCTGCTTATCTCTTGCCTTGTATTATCCTTGTTACCTGCTGTAGAATAGGACAGGTTATCGTGATTGTCAAGTCTAGCCTCGTCACTACTTTGGCCGAGGTTAGGCTCGGCACTTACTCAGTACATGGGGTCGGTTGTACTGATGTTGCACTGCACTTCTTAATGGCGTGAAGATCCCGCATCCGGACCCTGTGGACCGCATTGAGAAAGTCACCTTCAGTCCACCCAGAGCTTCAAGGTATACCCGCTGGCGTTCGTGGCCCTTGGTGTCTCTCCTGCATTTGGATTTCTTATTGTCTTACTTTTTCTCCTAGGTTCAAGACAATTATATATTTCTTTTCAGACTCTGTATTTAGCACTCAGTTTAGATAGTCTGTGAGGTTGTGACACCCCGTTTTTTGGTTTATGCGATGTTGTTATCTTTACTATGTCATTACGCATTTCAGAGTATTGTTACATTTCCGTTGTTCAAGTTATAAAGTATGTTGGATATTTCAGTCAGGTTTCTGAAGGGTATTAATTTTACTACTGTTGAATTGATTCAAAAGTATTAATGTGTAGTATACGTTGGCTTGTCTAGCGGGTTCAACGTTAGACGCAGTCACGGTCTGAAATGTGGGATTTCGGGTCGTGACATTCATTGTTTTCTTTTCTGGGATTTTCTAAAAGGATCGAGCTTCTAAAATTGTTGGCTCGTCGATTCTGTTTGTTTCTGGATTTGCTGAGCTCCATTGTTCACTTGCTTCCTAATTTGTTATCTTTGAATTTTTCATAAACCAGGTATTCCGTTTTTTCTCTTCTAAGAAATATGTAACTATCAATTTGTGAAAGTGAACAACTTTACTCAAGATCTGTGTGCGTGGATTATAATTCCCGATATGTTGAATCGAATCAAACGGCTATATGATAGTTGGATGCACACAAATGTTAAATTGTTTCAGTAATCTCCAAATTTCGTCTCATTTTTCTTGGCTCATCACCTGTAAATTTTGCCAACAGTTAGTTAGAGTTATTTGGCAAAAGATAAATCATTATGTTTGTCGTTATATTTAAATGCCAAGTCTCTGCTAATAATCAAGTAGGTAACTTACTTCTACTTTCGTTTGGAAGTTCGAAGATAAAGCAGTGTATTTAGGGCCAATATACCTTTGTGTGTCAATTGATTAAACTTGAAACATTGTTTGTGCATAACCGGGCAAATGCTAAAACATGTTCACGGCCATTTCTTTTCCAGCTTTCATGGCTGGGAGATCCTTCGATTTTATGTCTCATTTATAATTGTTGTAGCATATCATTGATGCTATTCATGACACCCTTCAACCATAAATCCATGCTGAGCATCAATATATGTTGTCCTTGGCCTGCTGATTTGCATTAACAATTGGTCTACATTAATGTTTCATAAGAGAAATAAAGGCAGAAATGAAAGGAAAATGCCTATTGATGTAGTAGAATAACTTTGCAAATGAAAGGTTCAATTGTGAGGTGAATGGCAACACACGTAGTATTCAGTAAGGTTACACATATAGTGTTCAGTAATGAAAAAGGGCGGATTTTAAACTAGTTATCGCGATTATGTACACGTACATGTGACATAGTTACGATACCACAAATAATAGAGGTATGTGTTCGCGCAACTTCGGCCAAACATTCTTAATATTAACGAAGCGTAACAAATTGTGTACACGTACGCGTGACATAATTTAAGCACCGATTTTCAAATAAATTTAAGGTGCTACACTTAGAATTTTAATAATCAAAGTATATGTTCGCGTAACTTTGAATAATTCTTCTAGTAACTAAATATACTTTTTCTTAATATTGTGTATACGTTTACGTAACACAAATAAAGATTAAAATGAACACTCGTAGAGACACCTTTAGGAATGGATTTTTAAAATTATTATCGGAATTACGTACATGCTCGCTTGACGTGATTTCGATTTCTTTTACAAAACAAAAACACGCGCTTGCGCGACTTTGGCTATTTCTTCCAAAGAAATCAAGTGTTGTGAATTATGTACACGTCCGCGTCACATGATTTTTGACACGTCCAATTTTCGCGGGTTTACGCATACGTGACCCGTCTTAAAATAGTTCTTTAAATACAATTGAATAATAAAAGCGGTAAGCATATAAAAATGCACTTAGGTACTAAAATCAGTAATTATACAAGTTAGGCCAATTTTAATCATTAAGCGACCGTGCTAGAACCACGGAACTCGGGAGTGCCTAACACCTTCTCCCGGGTTAACAGAATTTCTTACCCGGATTTCTGGTTCGTAGAAAATTTAACAGAGTCAAAATTCCTCGGTTTTAGAATTTCTAATAAATAAATTGTGTCCCGGAACACCGTAAAAAATTCGGGTGGCGATTCTGAATAAATAAAATAATCCCAAAATCGAATAATATCACTTAAAGTGAAAAAACTCCCTTATTACCCTTACCGGTGAAAAAAGAGGTGTGACATGGTAAACCACCAATTGTTCCACCATAAAAAAAACACTTCCAACAATATCCCTTTTCTTTTGGGGGGGGGGGGGGGGGGGGGGTATTGGCTTCATCACTACGAGGAATAGAAGCTTCAGCAGGCAAGGGTTGAGCAGCAGCTTCACCAGGTATGATCTCATCACCTTCGGGAACATCAACCTCAGGTGATGAGAAACATTGACTCTGGCGGGCCTTCTCGATTGTTTCCTAGGTTTGCAATCTCAGCTTTTAAGTCAAAGTTCTTCTGGCTTACCTCTGTTAATGTTTCAAGACGAGTATTCAGGAAAGATCAACATACATCAACGACTGCTTTATCCTCAAGAGCCTCATAATCTTTCTTCCATTGCTCAATTTCAGCTTTTAGTTCATATTTTTCATTCACAATTGCGTCATAAGAAGCTTGCAGGGGTGCAAGAGATTTCTCCAAGAATTTAACTTTGTCAGAAGACACACGACGATCCTCCTGAGTTTGTGTGAGCAATTGAACAAGCTCCCAAGAGTATGCTTCCTTCTGGTTCAATAAATCTTTTAAGCTCCTTATCTCCTCTGAAGCCTGGGAAAGTTGCTCAGCGAATGAAGACTCAAGGATATTTTTATCCTTGCCTGCCTTGTTTGATGAAGCCTTTTCAATCGCCAATTCCGCTGCCATAACTTTTACCTGCTGCTCCAAGATACATTTCTCTTCTTCAATAACTTCCATGTCAAGCTGAAGACTCTCGAACTACTCTTTCCAATTATCTGCCTCAGTATAGTAGTCGTTCATTAGTTGCGCCGTATGAACAATCCTTTTCATCATCTCCGTACCGATGAGATTGATTTGCGCAATAAAAAGGAGGATATGATATTAGTAAAAGTTAAATTATGAAAAGCAAAAAGACGCGGTATGTACCTTCAAAGATGAATGCACAATATCATTCATCCATGTAAGGGAGCTATGACATTCTAGCTTTGACTTTTCGACCGGGCCAATCAAAGGCTTTAACCATGCGTCAACTTTGCCTGATTTTTTCAAAAGGTTACCTTCAGCAGGAACCTCGATGGTAACTTTTTTCATCGCCCTACTACTAGAGGAGCCGACTTCAACATGAGAAGGTACGACAGTAGGAGCGGTAGAAGAAGTCAAGAAAGTCACTGTCAGAACGGTATAGACAGCAACAGGTGGGGTGGGCATAAAATCCGAAAAACCGAATTTCGAACCGAAACGAATTAATTTGGTATTTCGGTTTCGGTTTTTTCGGTATTTCGGTACGGAAATTTTGGTATTGCAGTAATTCGGTTCGGTATACGGTATTGGAATTTTGGTATTTCTCCGAAATAGTGTAGTCCAAGCCCAATTTTTTTTTAAATTTTTTAGCCCAATAACCTTAAGCCCACACCCAAAAAGTCCAAAACATCTATTAATTTAATATTTCTCGTATTACTACTAATATAACAAAAAAAGTGAAATTGATATCTTAAACTATGAGTAGAAAAGTATTTAGAATCAATAGAAAAGGTTTCATTTTCGATGACTTATTTTGCAAAATTTAAATTAGAAAGTGAGATAGTTACTTCTATTTCAATTTGAATATTTAGCTAACATTATTTCGATAAAGACCATTTAACAAATAGATTCACTGACCATTTTCAGTTTAATACAAGATGTATTGGTTTCAAAAGTCGAAGAGCTACAGATTTGAATAAGCAGAAGCCTCGTAACATAGATTTGGTTCAAACCGAAACCGTACCGAACCAAAATAAGAAATACCGAACCGTACCGAAATATTTTGGTATGGTATTTGGTATACACAATTGATAAACCAAATACCGAACCGAAATTCTTAAATACCAAACCGAAGTACCGAATACCCACCCCTAGCAACAGGTATGGGCAATTGAGGTTCGATCGGAGCATATGCGGGAAATATGGCAAGAGGCGCTTTCTCAAAAATTAAGCCAATATTTTCTTCACTAAACCCTAGAGAGAAAAGTTGTTCAGTTGAATCATAAGTTGCAGCAGGCGATTCTTCATCAAAACTCACGTGAGTGGCACTGTAAGGCTCAGGCACGGGAACAAAACTGGGAAGGGGAGTAGTTCGTCATCAGAAACAACTCGTCTCCTTGCTCGTGGCTTTCGAACCAGCGAGCCTTCCTCTTGTTCTTCTTCGTCTTCAGAGTTTTGTGGCCTGTCAGCCTTTCTTTTTTATGAAGAACCAAAGATTATCTCTTGGGCCTTTGATAAGGAGAACCTTGAAGCAGTAATTGAAGCAGCAGTAACACCTCGAACAGGAAACCCTAATAAGGAAAAAGGTCAATAAGCTTCAAAGAATGTACAGAGGTAAGGAAGAAAGTAAAAAAAAAAAAATTACCATGAGTTTAATTTTCATCCAAATCTATTTTAAAGGTACTTCCAAGACCTTTCTTCCATCGGAGCAACTGTTAATAATTTTTCTACCTAACTACGAAAACTGGGAATCTCCTCAACGGTTCTCATGGTTGTTGGAAAAAAAAAAGCAAAACAGTTACGAGAATGTGTATTCTTCACAAAAGAAGGGAAATAAAAAGACAACTTACGTGCAAAGTTCCACTTCTAAGGGAAGAGCATAGTCTCTTCACCTACTAATCTACTAGTAGGGACAGCAACAAACCTAGCATACCATCCATGATCTTTATCGTCCTCAGGGATGACCAAAACTTTCTTACTCCTTGCCACAAGAGTAAAAATTCCATGACGGAATGATTTAGGAGAGTAAAGATAGATCAGATGGTAGAAGGTGAAAGAAAGAGAAGCCAGATTTGTTAAATACCTAAGGCATGTCACAACCCTCCAAATAATAGGACCGATTTGTCCCAAACATACATTGGAAAAACGACAAAACTCGATAATGACTGGATCAATGGGTGGCTTAAAACCTAACGTGAAAGGATATGTATACACGAATGAAAAGCCAGCTTTAAAGGAAGTAATCCTTTGATTCTCATTGGGGACCAGAATTGGGAAGTCAGATTTTCAGTAACAGTCTCTACGAATAAGTGAAATTAAACCCTCAGTGATCTAAGAAGGGTAAATACCAGTGCGATCATGAGATGCCATGGAAGTGACCTGATTTTTTATTGCCTCACTATCAGTAGAAAAGGAAAGTTCTTCCGGAATGATTTCATCTACTATAGGTTCACGAAGTGGTTCATTAGAGTCCCTACTCCTAGCAGAAGATCTATGCGACGATGAAGTCTTAGTCCTATAAGATGATGGAGGGGTAATACTAGTCGTAGAAGTTGATGGAGGAGTAATGTTAAGTTGAGAAGAGGATCCACGAACAGACACTGATTCTAAACTTCTTAATCTACCACCTTTTCTACTCTGAGTAGGAGCAGAAGAAGGGAGGAGTTCATATACAATTACAACTTTTCTGGGATCAGGATTTGAGGAAGACATAATTGATTGAAAAAGAAATTTGAGTAAGTTATGAAAGAAGAAGGAAGTTTTTCGTGGAAGCAAAGGCAAAGGATGTTTTTATATGCAGAAGCAACCGTCAACTAAGGCAAGTAACGATGGGAATGTCATTGTGAAAATTGTCACTTCGTGACTGATGCAACCGCCATTAGCCCTACAACTCGCTGAAGAACTGCAGAACCAATTAAAGACTGCCACGTGGCACATGCATTAAATGGAAGTGACAAGCGACGTATTGATTCAGAAGAAGATTCAACGGCATAAGTGAAACGGCGGGAAAAAGTTCCCGCCTTAAATGAAGATCCACTTCCCAAAATTTAATTGCTGAATAATTGCTAAGTGGGGGACTATCTGTATTGGTAAAAATAAATATTACACATGAAATTAATTAAGTAATTGACATGGCAAATCACGTCGATCAATGGAAGAACGACAATTGAAGAGATACTTAGAAAGAGATACAAAGTAAGTAGATACGAGCTAAACACCCATAAGATGACTAGAAATGGACGCTCGAGTCTATTCAAAGAGTTGAAGAGAACGGTCAAGATGAACCAGAACAAAAAAGAGGACAAATTCATGAATCTTCAATTAATAAGTTCAACGTTACAGAATCTTCACGAAACAATTACAATTACCTAGTATAACACTTCATTAATAATATAAATGATCATTATGATTCAATCATAAAGAGGAATATGTGTGGTGCTTGAAGCTCCCTATAAAAGGAAAATAAATATTGTTTATATGGACACACTCCGATTATTATTAAAATATATTTTAAATTTCTTGTGATTTCTATTAATTACTTTTACTTATTATTTTCTGCTTTTATTTTCTTTATTATTTTTGAGAAAATTCTATTTTCTTTGATTGTAAGTGGTCCGTGTACTTCTTAAAATAAGAAGTGACTGATAATTCAATTCTTTGGTTAAAGAATATTCCTTACGTGTTTGAAATGTTGCTCCACGTAACATGTTTTAGATGTTGCTCCACGTAATTAACTAGTGCTCGTAAAGATTTTTCTTATTAACGATTTTGAAAAAAATGTGTAGGACATTATGGGGATGAGGTAAAAGAGGAGAAGCCTGAGTTAAATTAATTTTTCCCCTTTCGAGGAAAATTATTTTTCTTCGAGAATCAGTTTCAAAAGAAACTACTTTTCCCGTAATTAGTTTCAATGATTCGAGGTAAATAAAAGGCTGGACAATATTTATAAACATAAACCCAAACTTTATTTTGCTTATTACAAGATGATTCTTTACCACTAAGACACACCACCGTCCAATATTGGTACTAAGCTACTGAATGTAAGATTGGCCGGTGATATCAATGTCACGGTCGCCGGAAGACGGTGGAGGTTTATGTTTGGGCTGAAGAGTGGCTTCCGCCGGTCCATCAGCACTTTGTGTCTCACTAGCTGGTGGTTTATTATCCACTTTCCTCGCCGGACCACCACCTTCATCATCCTTCCCATACATCCCACCGCCGTACGCTTCCTTAGTCAGCGGCTGCATCGGCGTAATATAAGGTGGTTGGTGTTCCGGCCGGCTATCCTCCTGATCCTTATAATCTCTCTCCTGATCTTGCTCTTCTTTCTCCATAGATTTATTTTTCTCTTTTGTTGGACTAGCACTACTTAAGCTGAGCGGAGTGGCCATTGAAATGATAATTTACCTGAAATTTATAGCCAATTGCTTTGCAATCTAATTGTGAGAGTTGAAACTTTGAAACTTGAAAGAAGATAAGAAACAAAAGTTCTACGAGTACTCGAGTAGTTATTATTATCAGTTTAATTTGCATGGTTGGGGTTATCTCTTTGACACGTATGTTAAACCAGAAACGTGGTGACCATTTGGACTGCCAACGTTAACTTTGTGGCATCGTATGCTCAGGCCGACTGGCCAATCGCTTCGTTCCCAGTCGTTACAAATTAATTCATACATAAATTGCAAGCAGAGTTTACTATTTAATTATTTAATAGATCTGCAAATTATTTATTATACATAATTACACATGCATAAATTATTATATGTGTGTTAGCTACTTATAATTAGGCGATTGAATGGATGGTTATTTAGGTTAATTCTTCCCAAAAGGTAAGAGGACACTAATCTAACATCAACGTGTGAAAGAAATCTCAGCATCAATTAATTTGTTGTGCCAATGCCGCAAAAGAAGTGTAAATAATAGGCCCGAAGATGTGTAACTAGGCCGGCAAGTGTTATTTTGGCAATTGATTGATTTTGGATTCTTAGGGGTAATGTTTTTTGGGATTTTTTTTGTTTCTATGCACTATTTAAAATTTTGTTATTAAAAATGTTCACGTTTAGTTATAAATCACTAAATATGAAGCGCCTCAATTTTACACTTAAAATTATTCTATTCACATCTTCATATTATTTCTATAAAAAAATAAGCCAAAAATCAGTACCAATACACCCTTTTAAAGTTCACAAAAGAAGTTTCAATTTTATAAGAAAATAGATGAAAATTGCTTCAAATTCAGACACTTCTATGTTCTTGACACCATTCCTTGTTACAACAACCACAACAACAACAACAATAACAACAAACTCGGTATATTTGTCACGGCTCAAGCTATCAAATCGTGATGACACTTATTGTGGGCCAACCGAATTTTTACCAAAAATGACACGATATTTCATTTTAAAATAACTTTCAAGCCTTTTTAACATAAAACTTTCAAAACGAAATCTAAATCAAAGAAAACACAGGAAAATAAAGACCCGACCTCGGGTGTCACTAGCCATGAACATCTATAATATCTGTCAAAAAAATGCTAAGACTAATACAGTCCAAAAATCTACTAAAACAACTATAGGAAGGTAGGGGGGAGAAGAGCAAGGTTGCGATCGCCATGCAGCTACCTTGCTAACTCCAACTAGATCCGCGATGGATACGATCAACACTCGCTAGCTCGTCCCGTAACACCTGGATTTGCATACAAGGTGCAGGGAGTAACGTAAGTACGCCAACTCAGTAAGTAACAACCATAAATAAAGGCTGAGCAGTAGTGACGAGTAGTAAAACCCATAAAATCCACATCATGAAGTCTCAGTAAAATACAACATGCTTTCAAATCAATATTTGAGTCAAATCATCTTATTTAAAATCCAGTTTCGGTGAAAAATCATTTAAATATATTTTTCAATAGAGGCTCAATGCAAAAGAGAGTGAAAATAAAAAAAACTTAAACAGCCCATCGGGCAAAACATAACTCATATACAGCCCTTCGGGCATACCTCACAATCACTCGTAACAGCCCTTCGGGCATACCTCACCATCACTCATGCCTCCGAGTCACTCATCACTCGGCACTCACACTCAGTAGGTACATGCGCTCACTGGGGTTGTGTACAAACTCCGGAGTGGCTCCTTCAGCCCAAGCGCTATATCAAGCCAAATCGTGGCATAAATCACTAATAAACATGTTGTGGCGTGCAACCCGATCCCATATAATATCTTCACAAATCAGGCTCTCGGACTCACTCAGTCATAAACCTCTCAAGCCACTCGGGCATTTCAGTAAAAACAGGGGACTCGGCCCAAAACAACATTTATATGCATCAAAAAAGAGTAATAAACTGAATTATGCAATAAACAGGTATAATCATGACTGAGTGTAGATTTTTAATCGAAAACAATGAGAGGATAATAAGAAAAGCCCCTGAGGGTCCAAACAGTACTGGCACAAGGCTCAAACTTGGCATTCAGACCAAGTTATAAGAATTCTTTCTAAAACACATAGATATTATATAGTTTCAACAGAATACACAACTCTATAGTTGCTACGGAAAGGACCAAGTCACAATCATCAACGGTGCACGGCCACACACATGTCACCTAGAATGTGAATCACCTAGCATGTGTGTAACCCCAAAATAGTAAAGCGATACGAAATTCGGGGTTTCATACCCTCAGGACTAGATTTACAATCGTTACTTACCTCATACCGGTCAAAACTCTAGCCCGCGATGCTCTTGCCTCTCGAATCGGCCTCCAAATGCTCCGAATCTTTCAAAATTAGTATATTACCATCAATATACGCTAACGGAATGAATTCTACATGAAAAGTTATCAAATTAGACCAAAATCCCGAAATCGGTTCAAACTCGGCCTCTAGGCCCACGTCTCGAAATCCGAAAAAAATTACAAAACTAGAAAGTCCATCCACTCACGAGTCCAACCATACCATATTTATCAAAATTCAACCTTATTTGACCCCTCAAATCCCGAAATAAAACTCTCCAATTTCCAAACCCTAACCCCTTCACTTTCATCCCTAATTTCCACTAATTACATGCTTAAACAACTGAAAATTACCATAATCACGAGTATTTGGCTCCAGTAACTTACCTCAATGAAAACCCCATTGATTCCCTCTTCAAAACACTCCAAAAGCTTCAAAATTCGAATAGCAATGGTGAAGAATACCCAAAAATTCGCGAAGTGTGCATTATATACCATCTTCCCAGGCATTTAGCACTTGCGGCCCCTTTTCTAGCATCCGTGTGACCGCACCTGCGGTCCAAGCGCCGCACCTGCGCAATCCACTTAAGCGCCCAGACTCCGCACCTGCGACTAGTCCTCGCACCTGCGGACTCACAGGTGCATCCAAGCTTGCGCGCCTGCGCACCTTCCTCAGCTCCCAAAAATTCCGCATCTGCAATCCCTTTCCGCGCCTGCGACCTTCCCACTTGCGCTCCCCTTTCGCAGGTGCGGAACACCAAAAGAACTTGCACCAACAGATTTTTCAGCAACTCTCCAACAACAAAAACCCATCCGTTAACCATCTGCACCCGAGGCCCTCGGGAACTCAACCAATAATACCTACAAGTCACATAACAATACACGAACTAAGTCGAGCCTTCGGAACACTCAAAACGACATCAAAACACCAAATCAACCTCGAATTCAAGCCTAAGAACTTCTAAACTTCCAATTTTTGCAAATGACGCCAAAACCTACCAAACCTCGTCCGAATAACCTCAAATTTTGCACACACGCCGCAAACGACACTACGAACCTACTCCAACTCCCGGAATTCCATTCCAACTCCGATATCAAATTTTTCACTGCCAACCAAAAATCACCAAATTTCCAATTTCGCCAATTCAATCCTAATTCTTCCACGGACCTTCAAACTACATTCCGAACACGCTCCTAAGTCCAAAATTACCTTACGGAGCTAACCAATCCATAAAAATCCAAATCCGAGATTGTTTACTCAAAAGTCAACGGTTGACTTTTACAACCTAAACTTCTGAATAAGAGACTAAGTGTCTCATTGCACTCCAAAACAACCTTAGACCCGAACCAACCAACCCGATGCAACACAATAACTTGAATAACACATAAAGAAGCGGGTATGGGGGAAACAGGGCTATAACTCTCGGAACGACCGGCCGGATCGTTACAATATTCCCAACAGGTGGGGTCTGAAGAAGGTAGCATTTACGCAGACCTTACCCCTACCTAATGCAGGTAGAGAGGTTTTTTTCAATAGACACTATTCCTTATTACAGAAATACAATATTTATACAAATTTTATACAAATATGTCTTTTGTATATTTTGTATCTGATTTATACATAGTTAAAACAAATTTCATACAACTAATTATATAGTATACAACTTATCTACAATTTTCATACATTATTTCTACCGAGTTATATACAACTACAATATCATATAACTTAAATACAATTTTTATACAATATTGTTCAACTTTCATACAATATTTAAATAATATATATATATATATATATATATATATATAATAAACAACATAATATAATTTTTCTATAATTATCCTATAACTTTACTACAATTTCGTAAGTATAATGTATGTCATGTCTTCTTATTCTTCAAGTTCCAATATGAAATTCAGCCAAAATCAAGTCTAATATTCACCAAAACACCCTCAAAACTGAGATATAAACTCCAAACAATATTCTCAATTGTTTGCAAGAACACCCAATCCAAATGAATAATGGTTTTTGAAAACCCAAATTCGATTTCAAAGCTTCAAAGCTTTTGAATGGCTGTCAATGGTGGAGAGTCAAACACCTTCAAAATTTATTAATTAACAATTTCAATTTGAACACCAATTGTGCAACATTACTAGAATTTGAACAATAATTGTGCAACACCTTCAGCTCTACATTAACGGAATTTCAATAAGTATGAAATTGCTACTCTTTTTCCCTTTTCTCTATATTACTGGAATTAGGGATTGAGAGATGGAGAGAGACGTAGAGAGTGACAGAGAACGCAGGAGAGAGAGGGAGAGAGAGAGAGAGAGAGAGAGAGAGAGAGAGAGAGAGAGAGATAATAAGGATGAGAAATAATTGATTCCTAATATAAAGAGATACTCATTTAATTTCTAATGTGTATATAATTTGTAAATTTGTATATAACATGTAATTAAATTGAAACTTGAGTAGAGAGGGTAATAAATTTTCAAATAGTGTATGGAAATGTAAAAAATCCATGTTTATTTATATTTTATTCTTCCCAAATAATTCGTGAGATCACACTGGATATGTTAGTATTATTGTACTGATCTTGGATTAGAATAGGCATGTCCCAATTTTTAGTTTAATTAGAAGGTTGTCAATGTTGACCCACCACGGCTGGACGTCCGTTCGTAAAAATTGCACGGGGCTCCCTATTTGGTCGCCCCTATTTAACCTATACCCACTTTTAAAAAAGTTTTAATTTGTACCCACTGTTTAAACAACTCCAGGCCTCTTTCTCCTTCTTATTCTCCTCCTTCGTTAATAGTTGTACCCACTGTCTTATTCATCTCGTCTCTTTCTTTCCTCTTTTATTTTCTCTTTCTTTATTAATTTCCATTAATTTTGGCTCTTTTGAAACTTAAGATCGCCAATTCTCCAAATATCTTACATGGAGCGTAGTTATATATTTGTATAACGTGAATGTTCTATCATATTTATTTAACCTACGGGTTCGGCCAAATTATTATTATTCCCTCAAAAATAAAACTCCAGTCCTCTTCATGTCGAAAATATTTTTTTGTTCTTTAATCTTTGAAATGAATACCATCAATCGCTGCTAATCATGATCTATTAAATTCATTCTTGTTTAGAACTTCAGCTCTAAGAATGATGAAGTTCAGCAAATATAAACAAAAACATCAGCTCCTAGAATTCTGAAGTTCAGCAAATACAAAAAAAACTTCAGCCCCTGAAGTTCATCACAAACATAACAAATTTTCAACTAAAACATGCTGAAGTTCAGCAAATACAGAACAAAGCTTCATTCTTGTCGATTATATGCTTGCAATTTGTGTAAGTATTTTACGCTTAAGAAGTAATTATTTTTTGTACAGTACTTAGTGTATTAATCTGTAACAACAGTAATAATTATGTCCAAGTCCCAAACAAATTGAGAATAGCTATAAGAATTCTTATTTCTTTCGATTAGCTAAACTAATATCTACTACAAGGATTCATTGTGAATTGGTAAATTTTACATTGGTTGTTGGTCTACAGCAACCCTCCATATTTCTTCGGGATTAAGACCAAATGTGAGCAAAGCCCATACTTATAGAGTATTAATATACTATAATTAAAAGATACTCCCGTTGGAAGTGCTAAAGAAATATTGGCCATTTTCCTCCATGAACTGCCTTTTCCATTCGCTTTATCCTTCGGCAACCGCACGAATGTAGGTTTCCACCAGCATAAATTATGACATAGGTTTTGCTATATATAAGTCCTGATAGACGGAGATTTACAATTTTGATTCTTCTTGACGTATCAGTATAAAAAAAATTAGTTATCAATGATGTTATTAAACTTTAATTCCCAATATAATTATGATAGTAGCCTATATTATGCAATGTAGATGCTATTTATGCTCTAAGTTAACCATACTTTATTGATGTTTTAAGTGCTAAATGATAACAAAATGCTCTAATTGAGGTTTTTATGCTTTGCAGGAGCTATTCCGAATTAGGAGGATGATATAGAGTGTTTTAGGGTCAAATATGTAGATACAAGGCTAATCGAGAAGCGCCCGGATGAAAATGAGCAAGAAAAGGCGAAGAAAAACTGGGCAACAGTCCACCGCTGTCAGGACACGGCTGGAACACGGTGGAAGAAGGCGAAAAACAAATTAGCTTAAAACGACCGCGGTCGGACTGCGGTTGGCACCGCGACCGCGGTCGAGTGTGAAAGCGCCAGAAAAGTCTACGGGCTCTCCCAAGTTAAGGGTTAAGCTTGTTTTTAGACTCAATTGGAAGCAAGAACAAGTGTGAGAAGATCAAGATACCATTAGAGTTTTTCATTCATCTTTTCTTTTCTCATTATTCGTGAATTATGAATTATCTTATGGCTTTATTTTTTTTATCATGCGTAGCTAAATATTTAGTCTAAAGTTTTGATGGAACCTATTGAAGGATGAAATTCTTGCTATGTTAATATAGATTTGGCAAAGTTTAATCTCTATTTGTTCAACTACGTTCTTGTTGTAGTTAATTGAAAGGATCCTCAATTAGTTGTGCTTATTTAGTATGTATTACTCGGGAGAGAGTGCATATTTAGGTAGTTGTTGAACAACATCACTCCCCACGTATGTGAGGAATCAATAACCAAGGGTTTAAAGGTGGAATTAGGGTTAACGAAACCTTGGGTGTGATCTAAGTGAGTTGTAATTAAAGACAGCCAGCGTAACTCAGAAGAGTATGTCTAGTAAATTATCGAAATTACTCGTGAGAGATTTACGGTAGTAAGAGTGCTCATGATCGATAGAGAAGATTAGGCAAATTTATATGAAACATAGCAGGAAGGGATTCCAACAATAGGGGAAATCATAACCTTAGATCATTCTCATTATTGTTTACAACCCATTCTTAGCTAGCTCTTAGTTAATATAGTTTCATTAAGTAATAGTTAGTAGAAAAATAACCATTTGTTATTTAAAATATATTGGAAAGTTGATTATGTGGAATTGAGTGAACCTGATAACAGTAATTGATAAGTTAATTCCCTGTGGGATTCGACTCTAGACTTCGAAATATATTGACAACGACCGCTTTGTCCTTTTTATAAGGCATAGTTGGGCGTGATCAAATTTTTGCGCCGTTGCCGGGGAATTAACGTGTTTATCAATTACAGTTGAAAGAAGTACAAAATTTCTTAGTGTAGTCAATTTTCTTCTCTTGCAATCTAATACATTGAAATTTTAACGTTTGCAAACTTGGTTGTTACAGGTGCATGCCTAGAAACTCATCTAGAACTGGTGAAGTGTTTGAAGCATTATCAGATCCGAGAAAGTTTTCAAGGCCTTGAATCGGGCAAACTTGAAAAGCAAACAAACAAAACTCAACTGAACAACTTGAACCAGACATGGCAGATCTGGTGAACAGCATAAATAATGGGGATGACGCGGAGGACCCCAATGAGCAGTTAGTGGAGCCTCTTGTGCTAGAGGATGCTTTATATAATTGGGCACAACCCACAACAGACAACTTGGCCACAACGATTATAGTCCCGCATATTCAGGTAGATTTCCAAATCACAAACAATATGTTGCATTTGTTGCAAAACAAGGGACTATTCTCGGGGTCATACATTGAAGATCCTCAACAGCACTTGAAGAATTTCCTGTCAATCTGCCAAACACAAAGAAAGCACAACGTGACTCCAGAAGCAATAAAGTTGTTGTTGTTTCCATTCTATGTGACAGGAGCAGCCTATACTTGGCTAAATTCACTCCCCATCAATTCAATCACTACTTGGGAGGAGTTGGTCAAGAAATTAGTGAACAAATTTCATCCACCCAACAAGACTGCTCAGCAAATTGATGAGATCTTGAGCTTCAGGCAGAAACCAACAGCGACATTGCAAGAGACGTAGGAAAGATTCAAAGTGATGTTGGTGGCGTGTCTACACCATGGTATTCCCGAGAAGATGTTGGGGCAGAGGTTTTACATGGGTCTGGCAGATAGTGTAAAGGCTAGTGTTGATGCTTCAGCTGGTAGAGCATTCCTGTGTAAAACATTCAGAGAGAGCAAAATCTTGCTTGACAAGATGGCCCAGAACTCAGGATGGACAACCAGAAATGCGCCCATCACTCCTGTGGTCCACTCAGTGGCATTAGATCTAGCTAACTATCTTGCTGAAAATATGGCCACATTAATGACACAAATGAGCATCCTCGCCAAAAAGGTGGAAGAGTCAGGTCAGAAACAGCAGGTGCACATAGTTGATACAACCAATGAGGGCTTATGTACATCTTGCATTAGTCAGCCATTTGGTAGCCAGTGGAGTGCTGAGGGTGATCACCAACACTATCCTGAGAACATGAATTATGTGTCCAGCTATGGGGAACAGAGACCAGGTGATCAGAATTGGGGTCAGCAGAATCAGCAATACAGGTCAGCCCCGCAACATCATATTAACGGTAATATGGGGGCCATGCGACCACAGGGTAATATAGCGCCTTACCAAAGGCCACAGGGCTACAACAACCAGAATCAGCAGCATGGTTATCATCCACCTCAACAGCAACATAATAAGAGACAAGAAGACGGGTTTGCTAAGCTCAAGGCAATGATGTAGCAAATGATTGGGTCTAATGCGAAAATAAGTGAAAGAGTAGATGCACACGATTCAGCTATAAAGAATATTGAGGTTCAAATGGGTCAGATTTCGATGTCGCTGAATAATCGTCCTCATAGGACATTACCTGCAGACATTCAGGTAAATCCAAAAGATCAGGGCCTTAAGCAACTGATGGCAGTGAGTCTACGTAATGGTAGAGACCTAGACTTGGAGCAAGAGAGGGCTCGAAAAAGCAGACTTGCTGAGACACTTGTGCCAGTGCCCATTGAGCTAGATGATTCAGTAGGATTGGCTGAGGTGACAGAGCAGCCTACCCAGGAAGATGCCAAATATAGAATGAGGCTTAGAAAGAAGCTGAGACAGCACAGGAACCGGTAGTGGAGGCAGTGCCTGAAAAAGAGAAAGACCAAATCACAGGAAAAAAGCGACCTTCAGCATCATTCCCACAGAGGCTGGCCAAATATCAAAAAGATGAGCAATACAAGAAGTTCTTTGAAATGTTGAAACAAATTCAGGTAAATATTCCATTGATTGATGCTTTAAAGGAGATGCCTGGTTATGCAAAAATGATGAAGGACTTGATGTACCGCAATTTCGACTTCCAAGACTTGGCCACAGTGACTCTAACTCAGACCTGTAATGTTGTTGTAACAAGACCCGTTGCTAAAACGTTGTCTGACCTAGGGAGTTTCACAATTCCTTGCACCATAGGTAACTTTGCGTTTGCCAAGGCACTATGTGATTTGGGGGCAAGCATAAATCGTATGCCCCTGGCTATCTATAAAAGTCTTGGGATTGGAAGAGCCAAACCCACGTCTCTGTTGTTGCAGTTGGTTGACAGGACTGTAAAGAGGCCCTCGGGTATTCTTGATGACGTGTTGGTGCAGGTAGGGAAATTTGTGTTCCCTGCAGATTTTGTAATTCTGAACTGTAGGGTGGATGAAGAAACTCCCATAATTTTGGGAAGGACATTCTTGTCCACGGGGCGAGCTCTAATTGACTACGAAACTGGAGAGATCAAGATGAGGTTAAATGATGAGGTGATAACATTCAACGTGCTGAAATCTATGAGGCGACCAAGTGAATTCACCAATTGTTCTTTAATTGATGTCGTGGATGTGATCCTGGAAGAGGATGATGAGACCTTGAACATTGAGGATCCTCTTGATGCATGTCTCATGAACTTAGATGAGGTTAATGGTGAAGAATTGGCGGAATGAGTGCTTGCTCTTGAGGGCAAAGGTTTTTGGAGAGACCACTCGAATTTGAGCCCATGCACTTGGAGAAAAGGGAAACTCCTCCATCCAAGCCATCTATTGAAGAACCACCAAAGTTGGAGTTGAAGCCACTGCCCACCCATCTAAGATATGCATTCTTAGGACCTAACTCCACATTACCTGTTATTATCTCATCTAGTTTGTTAGATGTGCAGGCAGAACAACTTTTGTAGGTACTGACAGAGTGCAAGAGTGTCATCGGGTGGACCATGAAATATATTAAAAGGATCAACCCAGCTTTTTGTATGCGTAAAATTCTGCTGGAAGATGGGCACAAACCTTCCAGAGAACACCAAAGAAGGCTGAACCCTAATATGAAGGAAGTTGTGAAGAAAGAAATCATTAAGTGGTTAGATGCGGGAATCATCTTCCCCATCTCTAACAACAAATGGGTTAGCCCAGTGCAATGTGTTCCTAAGAAGGGTGGAATGACGGTGGTGAAAATGATAAAAATGAACTGATCTCTACACGAATCGTCACAGGCTGGAGAATTTGTATGGATTTCAGGAAACTAAACTTGGCCACCCGGAAAGACCACTTCCCACTTCCCTTCATTGATCAGATGCTTGACAGGCTGGCAGGGAGGTCCCATTTTTATTTTCTGGATGGGTACTCAGGGTACAATCAGATTTCCATTACACCAGAGGACAGAGAGAAGACCTCGTTCACATGCCCTTATGGGATTTTTGCTTTTCGGAGGATTCCCTTTGGCCTATGCAACGCACATGCCACATTCCAAAGGTACATGATGTCCATATTCACAGACATGGTAGAAGACATAATGGAGGTATTCATGGATGATTTCTCAGTAGTGGGAAATTCATTCGATAAGTGCCTTAAGAATTTGACCAGAGTGTTGAAAAGGTGCATCGAGACTAACTTGGTACTTAATTGGGAAAAGTTCCATTTCATGGTACAAGAGGTATAGTCTTGGGACACTTGGTATTAATTAAGGGCATTGAGGTGGATCGTGCGAAAGTTGATGTGATACTAATGCTTCCACCACCCACATCCGTCAAAGCAATCAGGAGCTTCCTCGGGCATGCCGGTTTTTACCGCAGGTTCATAAAAGACTTTTCCAAAATTGCTACCCCTCTATGTAAATTTCTAGAAAAGATCACCCTTTCGTGTTTTATGATGATTGCAGGGTAGCATTCGAGGAATTGAAGAAGAGACTTGTCACAAAACCTATAATTGTTTCCCCCGACTGGGAGCAACCATTTGAGCTAATGTGTGACGCAAGTGACTATGCAGTGGGAGCAGTGATAGGACAGCGGAAAGATAAAATCATGCACCCAATTTACTATGCAAGTAGAACATTGAGTGGAGCCCAGTTGAACTACACTGTGACTTGAAAAGAGATGTTGGTAGTAGTGTTCGTGTTTGACAAGTTCAGATCGTACCTGATTGGCTCTAAGGTAATTGTATATACTGATCAAGCTTCTCTCAGGCACCTGATCGAAAAGAAAGAGTCCAAATCGTGCCTGATTCGTTGGGTGTTGCTTCTACAAGAGTTCGACTTGGAAATTCGTCACCGTAAGGGCACGAAAAATCAAGTCGTTGATCACTTATCGCGACTGGAAGGAGCTGACAAAGAAGTTGAGGTAGAGGATATTCTGGAAACCTTTCCAAACGAGCATTTACTTGCCACAATCCTTGAATAAGTGTCATGGTATGTAGACATTGCAAACTACCTAGAAAGCGGTATAGTTCCCTATGACCTTTTCTCTGTGCAAAAAAAAAAAGGTTTTACCGTGATTTCCGCATGTATTACTGGGATGAACCTTATCTATTTCGGATTTGTGTTGACAATATGATCTGGAGGTGTGTCTCCGAGATAGATCAATCTTCTGTTTTGCAGGCATGTCACACATCGGCATATGGTGGACATTTTGGAGGAGTCAGGACGGCTGCGAAGTTCTAGAAGCAGGTTTCTACTGGCCAACTGTGTTTAAGGATGCACATCTATAGGTCAAGGGCTATGATGAATGCCAGCGAACTGGGAACATTTCTCGTCGCCATGAGATGCCCATGAACCCAATTCAGGAGGTTGAAGTGTTCGATGTTTGAGGAATAGACTTCATGGGTCCCTTTGTCAGTTCATATGTCAATAAGTACATACTTTTTGTTGTAGACTATGTGTCCAAATGGGTGGAAGCTGCAGCACTCCCCACCAATGATGAAAGGATGGTAATTGGGTTTTTAAAGAAGAACATATTCACCCGTTTCGGCACCCCGAGGGCCATAATTAGTGACGGAGGCACATATTTATGCAATCGAGCCTTTGAGAAATTACTGGAGAAGTAAGATGTGCGCCACAAGGTGGCAACTCCATACCATCCGCAGACCAGTGGGCAGGTCGAAGTGTCAAACATGGAGATAAAGAGTGTGTTAACCAAAACTGTGAATGCCACAAGAACAGACTGGGCGAAAAAGTTAGATGATGCACTCTAGGCCTATAGAACTGCCTTCAAAACACCAACTGGCTTCTCGCCATACAAGTTGGTGTTTGGGAAGGCATGTCACTTTCTAGTGGAGTTAGAACATAGATCTTGGTGGGCGCTGAAACAATTGAATCTAGACATGGAGGCTGCGGAGACGAATTGAGTCACGAAATTTCATGAATTGGATGAGTTCCGCTATCTTGCTTTTAAGAGAACAAGGTTATACAAAGAGATAATGAAGAGGTTGCACGACAAGAATATTAGTGCGCGGAATTTCAAATCCGGAGATATGGTGTTTCTTTACAATTCAAGATTAAGGCTATTTCCGGGTAAACTCAAGTCACGATGGTCTGGACCATTTCGTGTGGTTGAAGTGCTCCCGTAAGGTGCTTTGGAGATTTCCTTAGATAAATACTCTCACACGTTTAGAGTCAATGGGCACAGATTGAAACCATATGTGGGCATGGATGAAGTAAAGGAAGTGATAGTGATCCATTTGACTGAGCCCCAGAGGTCGAGAGAACCTTAAATGCGCTCATATGCGTCGTGCCGCGATGTTAAATTAGGCTCTGCATGGGAGGCAACCCATTGAATTGTTTTATCTGTCATGCCGCGACATTAAATCAAGCGCTTCTTAGGAGGCAACCCATGTTTTCTTTTGTTGTTCTTTTTGTTTTGTTGTTGTATTTGATGTGTATGATACTAACCCATCTATTAGTGTATAGGGCATGATTGGTGCATATTGGGAGAAGTCGGGGTCAAGAACCAACTCCGGAAAGGTAAAAAAGTGAAGAAAATAAAACATTTCGGAGGCCCGTGACCGCGACTGCTGCAGGACCACAATGGGAGCGCGGTGAAACAAAGATACTCTGACCCAAGACCGCGACCGCGGCCTGGGCGCGGTGATTTACAAGGTTACTATTTTTCCCATCGCGACCGAGGTCCGACCGCGACCGGGCGCAGTGGGACGAGGTATGTCTGCCCCGACGCGGCCAGGTAAGTTTTAAAAAAAAATTATTTTATTTTATTTTTCTTTTTTTTCCTCCTATTCTAAACCAACTAAAATAACCCTACCCGCCCCCCACTTCCCCCAATTCCCTTCCCTTTTTACTCTAACTCACCCCCCACGCCTCTCTTCTTCTTCCTCTCTCGCAAACCCCTTCCTTTCTCACAAACCCCCACTTACTCCTCCCCTCCTTCCCGATCTCCCTTATACTCCAAATTTCTCCCTTTTTTCCCCTCTCTCAACTCTACAAGTCTCAGGTATGTCATGGTTTCTTTCTCTCTTCTTCCTTCCTTCTCTTTTGCAATTTTAATTTTAGATTTGTTGTAGTATCTAGAGTAAAAAATTTGGATTCTTTTCTTCTTTTTAGTTGGTAATGTGTAGAATATGGTATAAAAGAGCATGATGTTATTGTGTAAAGTTGATTGTGGTGGGGTGGAGTTTGTGTAGCTATTGTGGTTGATTTGGGAGAGGATTTGTACTTCCATGGGCTAATTGTATTAAATCATAGTTCCATGCACACTAGGTGCTTATGAAATTTCCCCATTGAGCTCTAATTGTTAATGTGACCATAATGGTGGTGAAGTCTGAGTAACCACCCGGGGTTCACATAACTCAAACCCTTACTAATAGTAGCCCTTGTTGTTTTAGGTAAAATGCATCAATCAAGAAAGAGACGTGACACGGGTTCCTCCGCCAGTGGGCTAGGAGGTTTGTCAAGAGCTCGAGCTCAGGCTAGCATGAGCCAGTTTGAAAGTACTCGGTTTGTCTCCAAAGAGGCTCAAGATAGATTAAATGCAAAGTCATCCAAGAAGTCGGTGCCTGAAGTACACATTGACAGGGTTGCCTTCCGAGTTGAACGCCCAAATATCTACGAAGAATTGAGGAAACGTCAGCTGGACATCTTCTTTGATGACCCGGAAGAGGGAAATGTAATGATGGTAAGGGAATTCTATGCTAATTGCCCGGACCATGTTTATAGGGTTGTCACAGTACGAAGCACCGGTGTGAATGCATCTCTTGAGGCTATCCGCCGAGTGTACAGGTTGCCGGTCTTCACCAGGGAGACAGACTATTACCAAGATTATCATAAGCCACTTGTCACGCGGAACCTTTTCATTCAAACAATCAGTGTGACTGGAAAGGATCCAATATGGATCAAGCCTAGAATGACCCTGAACTCCCAATATCTCACTTGGGAGGCTAAGTGTTGATTAACAATCATCAACAGCCGTCTGCTGCCATCCCGCAATACCACAGATGTTAATGCGCCAAGAGTAGTGGCGATTTGGTGTTTGGTAAATCACCACGATTTTGACATGGCCCGGCTCATTCAGGATGAAATGTTCGTTCGCTCCAAGGAGATAAAGTATGGATTCTACTTCCCTTCTCTGGTCACCAGTTTGTGTCGCGTTTCACGAGTTCCTAAAAATCCCATAGTATATTGGAAGGTGCCATTAAAAGCACCACTCAAGGCTGGAAAAAACATAGTTGGGGAAGAGTAGGCTACAGTGGATGATGATGATGATGATGCCAATGATGATGATGAGGGGGCTATGCATGTCGCCGCCTCACCGATGCAGATTGCTGATGAGGCAAGCCCACCGGAAAACTCGGATGACAGCCTTGGAGCAGGATATGGTTGGTTTACGCACTTCGATCAATGACCTGAGTGCTAGAGTTGACACTCTGGCTACTCAAAGTGCTAGGTCAGAGAAGAAGATCATGGGATGGCTACGGGCGCTAGGACGAGCATGTCATCTCGATCCTGGCACCGTCTCCGATCAGGATTGAGCACCAGGGAAGTCCCCTTACCTTACTTTGCTTTAATTTCTTTAACATGGGGACATGCCAAATCTTTAAGTGTGGGGAGGGGGATGGTTGTTGTTGTTGTACAATTGTATATAATTGTTTGGCATTTTGGTTTGTTGTTAATTAACTTCGACTTGGACCGAAGATGGACACCTCTCGACGGGTCTCTTGAGGGACTTAAGTCGAACAAAAAAAAATTGTTAGGTAGTGTATCAACTCCCCCTTGGTATTTCCTTAAACCACGGTTCTTTTCCAAAGGTTTCCATTTGAACCAAGTGTAGTTAGTTTTTTTTTAGTTTAGGAACTTTTGGGCGAGGAAAAAATAGAAATAGGATCCCTTAACTCCATGGTTCCTTGAATATAGATTGATTTAGTGTGACACTTAGGCTCATTAGTAGACTCTAGCAAGAAAGCCTTAAATTGTGTGTTCTTGATTTGGCTTAAGCACCTTGAGCAGAGTGTTTGATGATCCGAACTGAATTGAGTCATGTGCCATTTGTGAGTGATACTTTGTGTATTATGTGCTAACATTCAATGCCTAGAACTTGCCATGTGTGTGTACAAGGTGAAATGGTAGCCTTATTTGGTCTAGAATATTATATAGGCTTTTCTTTGCTAAACCTACCTATGTATGTTTTTACCCGCCTGATTGTATATACCGTAGTTAACCTCTTTGAGCCTGTAATCCTGTTTTCTTTGGCAACCACATTACAAGTCTTACCAAAGTTTTGAATTGTCTATCTTTTTGAACCCTATCACCTCTTAGAAGCACTTGAATTGTGATGAATATGGAAAAATTAAAGTGTGGGGTAGTTGGTTGGGCTTTTGAGTGAAACTAAGAGAATATCGATAAAGGTGCACGATGTGATAAGTAATGCTAGAAGCCACCAGAATTGAAAAAGAAAAAAAAACTCAAAATGGTGGTGGCTTTGAAAGAAAGAAAAAAGTGTGCGTAAAGAAGTAGGGGGTTTAACACAATAATGTAAAGGTGGAATGATGGTTTGACAAAAGTATGAGCTTAAAAGTGAAAAATGTATTAAAGTGCTTAGGGAGTGTAGTCACTATACCCATATGTATCCTACCCGTCCTGCAGCCAACATTACAACCAAATAAAGTCCTACTTGATTCTAGACCAAATGAGCTCGATTAATCGAGTATTACACTACGGGCAAGCCTATGGTGCGTTGTTTGTGGCATAAGAATTTATTTCTGAGGGTGAGTGAAATCTTATGTATTTGAAGTACTCAGTGTGTGAATTATAATGGCTATGACACAAGTCTTTTTTGTGGTGAGTAGGCACGTGATTCATGAAAAGAAGGTAAGTCTGGACCTCTGACTGAGAGTAGAAGAGTCGGTTAGGGACATTACGTGGCTAGAGAGAGTCCACTCTTGAGGTCAGGATGTTACGCTAAGGTAGCCTATCAATGTGAATTATTCTTAGTATAAGGAGTAGGGAAGTTACCGAGTGATAAATAGGCCTATAGAGTGTGGTTTTGTTGCTAGAGGACTAGCAACGGTTTAAGTGTGGGGTGTTGATAGTAGCCTATATTATGCAATGTAGATGTTATTTATGCTCTAAGTTTACAATACTTTATTGATGTTTTAAGTGATAAAAGATAACAAAATGCTCTAATTGAGGTTTTTATGCTTTGCAGGAGCTATTCCGAGTTAGGAGGATGATATAGAGTGTTTTTGGGTCAAATATGTAGATACAAGGCCAATCGAGAAGCGCCCGGATGACAACGAGCAAGAAAAGGCGAAGAAAAATTGGGCAACAGTCCACCGCGACCGCGGTCGGGACGTGGCTGGAATGCAGTGGAAGAAGGCAAAAAACAGAATAGCTTAAAACGACCGCGGTCGAGTGTGAAAGCGCCTGAAAAGTCTAGGGGCCAAAGTGTAAATCTTTGGAAACTTATCCTAGACCTATATAAACTCAAAAACCCGCCCAAGTTAAGGGTTAAGCTTGTTTTTAGACTCAATTGGAGGCAAGAACAAGTGTGAGAACATCAAGACACCATTAGAGTTTTTCATTCTTCTTTTCTTTTCTCATTAGTCGTGAATTATAAATTATCTTATGGCTTTATTTTGTTTTATCATGAGTAGCTAAATATTTAGTTTAAAGTTTTGATGGAACCTATTGAAGGATGAAATTCTTGCTATGTTAATATAGATTTGCCAAAGTTTAATCTCTATTTATTCGACTACGTTCTTGTTGTAGTTAATTGAAAGGATCCTCAATTAGCTGTGCCTATTTAGTATGTAATACTCGGGAGAGTGCATATTTAGGTAGTTGTTGAACAACATCACTCCCGACGTATGTGAGGAATCAATAACCAAGGGTTTAAAGGTGGGATTATGGATAACGAAACCTTGGGTGCGATCTAAGTGAGCTGTAATTAAAGCCGGCAAGTGTAACTCGGGAGAGTATGTCTAGTAAATTGTCGTAATTACTCGAGAGAGAGATTTACGGTAGCAAGAGTGATCATGATCGATAGAGAAGATTAGGCAAATTTATATGAAATATAGAAGGAAGGGATTCCAACAATAGGGAAAATCATAACCTTAGATCATTCTCATTATTGTTTACAACTCATTCTTAGTTAGCTCTTAGTTAATATAGTTTCATTAAGTAATAGTAAGTAGAAAAACAATTATTTGTTATTTAAAATATCTTGGGAAGTTGATTACGTGGAATTGAGTGAATCTGATAACGGTAATTGATAAGTTAATTCCCTGTGGGATTCGACTCTGGACTTAATATCCGGAATATATTGACAACGACCGTTTCGTCCTTTTTATTAGACATAATTAGGCGTGATCAAATTATACGATAGATTAGCCTTAATATCAATATTTATTTGTAATTCAATAGCATACAAATCAAAATTCACACAATAAGCTTTTTCGACATAGACCTGTTTTAATTCCTCCGAGCTATTTTATCACAGTATTTTTTTCATTGTCTGCGCCTTTAGTCGAAGTTATTTTTTTTATAATTCTTTATTTAGACAAAAAGAAAATGTAGAGGTGGACCAAATAGTTCGCACGTGAGGTCTCATCTCACCAGCAAATTAATTATTTTGGCATGACGCATACATAACAACCACCAAACATGTTACAAGGTCGGTAGGTTCAATTAGGACGTGGCTTTTCAGTTACTATAAATCATTCCCTTTAATTTTTCTATTTTTGATTTTTTATTCGGTGTTTGATTTTCGCTTTGAGAGCCAACTAAATTCGCACTAGGGAGTCCCGTGTTTAAGGTAAAGCGTTCTCTAATAAAGGTATCTTCATACGCAGGGCTCAAACCCAAGACCTCTGATCAAGGATAAAGGAATACTTACCATCCCACTACAATCATTATCGGTTATTTCATTCCTCTGTAGTCATTATGATTAAATTGAGTGCCACAAAAATATTAAATATATGGATACATTATAAAAATAATAAATATAAAGTTATTTTAATTATAAGTAAAATACCTAGGTAAAAATATATTATATATTCTCTCTGGTCTACGATAAGTGATTATTTTTCTTTCAAAATAAGTGTCCATTTACATAATCAAGAAGAAATTAATTTATTTTTCAAAATTATCCCTTATTTACATATTCCAATGTGTCAAGGTAATAATTAATAAATGTTAATTTAGCGAATATATTTTTTTCTAGGAGTTCGTATTTCCTTAATGAGTGTGTCAAAGATAAAATTATCATTTATTGTGGACCGGAAGGAGTAATATATAATATAAAAGATATTACATAAATAAGAAAATATATAATAGGTTTTCCAAATAAAAATATTATAAAATCTGATCAAGGTGACTTTTGTGATAGATAGAGCAAAGTAAAATGATATTTATGTAACAAAAGAAAAAAATGTAACTTTTGGGTAATGAACACAAAGTTAAATGATTTTTACGTAAAAAAGAGAATTTTTGCGTAATCAACATAAAGTTAATTAAATTACTATCCATAAAATTTACTTGAAAATAAAGGAAGCTTACCTTCAATAGAAAAGATTAATTACTGTATCATATTTCTAATACCTTATCGGATTTTTCTTGGAATTATTGAATGTGGATGGTTGGTAGATATCAAATGTTAGAGTATTATTAAAAATGAAACCCTTAATTGATTGTTACAAGGTGATCCAGCTGGTGCATTAAAGAGATGTAGTCTCAATAGCAAACACTGCCAGCTTAGCTCCCCAGCATTTGCTTCTTCCTAAAACTAATTATCTGATACTCAACTTCATTAATCCACTCCACCTTTCAAATTTTGAGTCAAATCAAAATCACCGAGTAGATGAGCTTAGTCTATAATGTAACACGTTATTTCGAGGTCAAAGCTCGTAGCTTTCATGTGTTTTTACAGATAAGATATTAAGAATTCAGTTCTAGCTGCTATATATTGACGTTGTTACATTTAGTCACCAAAATCTTAGAAAATTAAAAGTGGAGTCAATATATATATAATCTGGACTGTATCACTTAACTTAATATATGGTCCAATAAATTAGCAAGCCTTTATTTAGTTCTGTCTGTGGCTAAACTGTAGTAGTTCTGGTATTACAGGTTGTCCTAATTAACTCTAAATCTTTTGCAGCCTAAACCATTTATTCAAGAATTCGAGCAACAAAAGATGTAAATCTGGCGGCTGAAATAAGTGAAGGGGCATTCCTCTAAACCTGCAGATGGCAGGGAGCCAGGGATGGGGAAACTTCAAATATACTTACTATATCTTAGTCATATATACACGTGACGTTTTACCTTTATCTAAACCCAAAGGACAAAGTGACGTGGTGTCTGTTGAACGAAAACAGCTGCTGAATCCATGATAAAATGATACTAAAATGAAAACTGTTTCTTACCTATAAATGAAAAAATTCTGCTTTGAGTTATAGCAAGGGACCGATGCATGCAGTTCATTTTCCTTCGACTGCGGCAACCTCCTTTGGTCCTAGGATGGCAAGCGGGGACCATCCGAGCAACTCTTCTTGTGAAAAATGACTCATGAACTGTGTTATTAAATCATGAATTTGGCCTAGCTACAATATATACTTTCCTATTCCATTTTAAGTCTTTTACTGTAAGGTTTTAACAGTCCAATAAGATAACATTAAACATAAGGTACTCCCTCCGGTTCAAAATAAGTGTTTTTTTAGCTTTTTTTTTTATGGTTCAAAATAAGTAATTTTTTCAGATTTCAAGAATGAATTAATTATTTTTTTCCGACATTGTCCTTTGAGCGAATAGTATTGGAATATGTGTTAGGAGTGTTTATGTGAGATAATAAAGTTTAATATGATCCATTTCATTGTTAATTAATGTTAAAAGATGAATTTTTTAATCTGTGTGAAAACATCCAAAAAATCACTTATTTTGGACCAGAAGGAGTATAATTTATCAAATTACTTTTATTTAACTCTTAAAAGAATACCCACAATTCAAATCAGAAAATATCTTCTTTTTTATTTTTACCCGTATCTTACCTTGCACAAATTGATACTCTCTACTGTGAGGATTTGGGACATTTAGGGTTCCTGATCTTGCACGTGAGTCTTAATGAAATCCAATGGCTCGCTTAGTACGAGAGATAAAGAGATAATTAATTCGGAGATTAAATATAAGATAAGTTTATTCTATGTTTGGGTGTGATAAAGTCGTGATATAACTAATACTGGGACTAATTATGTGGGGATTGTAGTGTTTTTTATCCCTATGAAAAAATAGAATAATTAATCCCAATATAACTAATCTCGAAATAATTAATCATGGATAACTTGTTTCTACTCCCTCCGGTCCAAAATAAGTGATTTTTTGGATGTTTTCAAACAGATTAAGAAATTCACTTTTTAATATTAGTTAGCAATGAAATTGATCATATTAACATTTACTATATCACATAAACACTCCTAACACATACTCCAACACTATTTACTCCAAAGGCAATCTAGGAAAAAAAAATAATTAATTCATTCTTAAAATCTGAAAAAAATTACTTATTTTGGATCATAAAAAAATTCTAAAAAATTACTTATTTTGGACCGAAAAAAGTACAAATTAACGACCCCTGAATTGAAGGTCTTTATTACACTGCGGTCACACAGCGCAACAAGCATTATGTTGGTTAAAACCGAAAAGCCTAGCTATGACATACGATGCAGCAGAGGTGGATTAGTTAGGGGCTTAGGGTATGTTTGGTACGAAGGAACATATATTATCCATGCAAAAAAATATTTTATGGAAAATATTTTGATAGAAAATAAATGGTTTTATCACTTATTTTTTATTGTTTGGATAGTGAGTGAAAAATATTTCGGAAAATACTTTTTAGTGTTTGGGGAAATAAAAAATATAATTTTTTTAGAAAAAATATTTTTTAATGCTACTCTCCTCATCTCCCCCCTCTTCCCCAAGTCTCTAAAAATTCACACAAAATCAAAGGAACTAATGTGCTGCTTTATTTTTTTACGCAAAAATAACGTTGAAATTTGTGTCCATAACTTAAACGAAATAGTACCTTTTTTTATTGAAAAAGAAAGTACTATTTCTAAAACATGAAAATAAAATACTCATTTTATTGAAATAAAAGAAAATACGTTTTCTACATCATGAAAAAAAATACTCATTATATTGAAATAAAAAAAACACTTTTTTAACATCATGAAAAAAAAATACTCCCTCCGTTCCAATTTATGTGAACCTGTTTGACTGGGCACGAAGTTTAAGAGAAAATGAAGACTTTTGGAATTTGTGGTTCTAAACAAGTCAAAAGGAGACCCAGAGTTATGTGTGTGGTAATAAAAGCTTCTCATTAAGAGTAGAATTGTAAGTTTAAGCTAAATTATTTTTATATTTAGAAAGGGGTCATTTTTTTTGGAACGGACCAAAAGAAAATATGTTTACATAAACTGGAACGGAGGGGGTACTCATTTGTTGAAATGAAAAAAAACATGCAAAGAAAGTACTATTAATAATATTTTTATTTAGGGTGGAGGTAAGGTGGAGGGGGTGGGGTGGGGT
>ML248912.1:34247-51834 GCA_005239495.1 Nicotiana undulata
GGCGGATTTAGAGTACAAAGACCGGGTTCACCGGAACCCAGTAGCTTTTGTTCATACATTGTATATATACTAAGAAATTAATTAAATATCTACAATTCTTATGTTGTGAATTCATAAACTATTGTATATTAATTTGAGATCGTTGTAGGAATCCATTAACTATAAATTCTGGATCCGCCTTTGGATGGGGAGTGGGGTGTGAGTGGGTTGATGGGAATGATTGGAATAGGATGGGGAATGTTGAGAAGGAGCTTTGGAAAATATTTTCCCTTCTCCTAATAGAGAAAACATTTTGGAGGAAAATGAGTTCATGAGCAAAATATTTTTCAAAACATTTAGGCCAAACAAACATGGAAAAATTGGAAAATATTTTCCTTCATACCAAACACACCCTTAATTTTCCTTTTTTTTTTCTTCAAGTATCCCGGGTTCAAAATTCACTAACTTGACTAATTATTCAGATTTTAACCGCAGACAGTTCGCATAAGAGGTTTTAGTGTTCCCTCGGAAAAAAATAGAGGCATTTTCAGAAACCATTGTTGTTTAGTGGCTATTAACTTTCTATAGCTATCATATACATAATTATTTTTAGCTATTATTCAGTTGTTATGGTAGTGTATTCGTTGTATTCGCGTTGTTGTATTCATGAATACAACGGCAAAAAGCTCCTTAAATCAGGGTAGTCCAGCTATACGCGCATGTATTCACACGTATTCGCGCCATGCATTCATGACACAGGAGCAAAAAGCGCCTAAAATCAGGGCAGTCCAGTTGTACGCACATGTATTCACATGTATCCATGTTGTTGTATTCATTAATACAACAGTAAAAAGCACATGTATTCGCGCTGCTGTATTCATTAATACAACAGTGAAAAGTGCCTACAATCATGATAGTCTAGCTATATGCGCATGTATTCACATGTATTCGTGCCATGTATTCATAAACGACAATCACCTTAAAAATAGGTATGTCCAGTTGTCTAAGAGATAAGAAAAACATAAATAATGTATTTTATGCCTTATTTCATGCCTCAATGGTAGTATATACCGTAAATACTTATTTTGCTATAAAATATAAAAGATAGTTATAAAAAATAATATTTTAAAATTATTTTGATTTATAATAAATAGGTTGTATACCTTTACTATAAGAAATAAAATTTCTAAAATAATATTCTCATCTTATTGAGCTCGAATTCAAAACCTCTAATTAAACCTACTAACAAAGTTTTTATCCCCATTTTCGCTAATGTGCAAAGTTACATGATTATCAAGATTTTGTCAAAGTAAATTTCACCACCCCTAAGTATCCGTTTGGCCATAGATTTTATCAAATTAAAATAAAATTGGGTTTTATTTGGCAAATAATATTTGATCATTGATTTTGCCTACATTTTGATAAAACCCCAAATCCATCTCAATAGCTGTTGTTGGGCCAAAATATCACTTTTACATTTTTTAAAATTTATCCCAAACTTTTGTATTTTATAGAAGAGCCTACCATTTATTATTTTGTAATAATGTTGCTTCATCTTCTCGGTCATCTGATAGTGCATCATGTAGTTCATTATAAAAATGATAATTTTGTATCAAATTTATTTATGTTCAGGACTATGGTTTGCGATAATATAATGAATGTTATTGATAATGGTACTGTTGGGTATTTGTGATAGTTTTTAGAACTCGTGGTTATAAGTCATGTGTCATGTTTTTTCAAAATAAATTTGGGAAAATATGTTTTGAAAACTGTGTCACATCTCATTTTTTCACCCCCGGATTAATAAAAGGGGTAATAAGGGAGTTTTTCCACTTTAAGTGACATTATTCGGATTTGGGATTTATTTTAATTTTCAGAGTCGCCACCCGGGTTTTTGAAGATGCTCCGGGATACCGTTTATATTAAAAATTCCAAACCGAGGAATTTTGACTCTGTATTATTTTGTCTGCGAATCAGAAATCCGAGTAAGGAATTATGTTAACTCGGGAGAAGGTGTTAGGCATTCCCGAGTTCCGTGGTTCTAGCACGGTCGCTTACTATTAATATCTGGCCTAAGTTATCTGATTATTTACGTATTTTAGCATGTTGTGCATTTAGCCTTTTTAACTTTTAACCGCTTTCAGTATTTATGGATTTATCTTGACACAAGTCACGATGGCGTGCACTTGTTTATTTTTGAACACATTATAACTGCGCCACATGAAATGCACCCGCAATTACAACATACGATTTATTTTTATTATTGTTTTGAGTTAGAGTCGGGGACATGAGTTGCCACACCCGAGTGTAGATTATATAGTTATCACTATGGTCATGACGGCTTTAAAATGCTTATTTGAGGCAATACTCAATCATTCTCTAAGTTTTTTTGGATTTTTTTTTATCTAAAAGAGGTATTTTAGCTTACGGGATGTGTATATAAACTATTTTTTGATGTTTTATGGATTTATCTTGGGACAAGTCACGATGGCGCGCACTTGTTATTTTTCGATTCACAACCGCGTCACATGAAATGCATCCGCGATTGCTACGTGTTATTTTATTATTGTTTGAAGTTAGGTCGGGGGCACGAGTTGCCACACCAGAGTGTAGGTTATGTATAGCCACAAAAAGGCTTATCTGAAGCAATATTGGATTATTTGTTAAGTTTTATAATTCAATCTAAAGGAGGTATCCTTAGCCTATAAAATATGTATAAAATCATCTAGGAATTAGATTTACTATCCTAAAGGCAAGTGTTTAGGCTATGGCCATGTTATAGCCCAACTTGTCATTTAACACTTAGGCCAATCCTAATTAGGGCTAGTTATGAAAGAAGTAAAGCTATATAATTTCATAAAGTTATGTCAACAATAAAATGTTTACAAGGAATCTAAAAATTACTGATTCACATATTGCATATTTAAGAGTGAAATGAATACATTCGACTACAATAGGGCATTAACTGAATAGTTTTATCAGTTTCAAATGGCCTAAACACATGCTTTTTAATTCATAATCTATATGCATTGAGTCCTACATGGGAGTGTTCAAACGCCTATTTTGTTGTAAATTCAGAAAAGAACCTAAAGAAGGTGAGATGAACAAAGAAACGTTTTAAATAACAAATTCATATTTTTCATATCTCGAAACTCATTGTGTCTGAAATGATTATTTCCAAGATTTCGATAAGTGCTCATAGTGATATTACAAACAGATGAATCTGAACACTTAATTATATGAAAGTTTTTGGAAAAATGTTTTTGAACTTCAGTGGAATCCTAATGATTAAATACCTAATTATCATCGTATTACCTCTTAGAATAAGCAATTCTAAGCCTTGGGATTGTATACCCCCTTTTGTCCCAATAGTCTAGGGGGTTTAGCTTGATTAAAGCCTTAATGGGATGTTCTATCAAGTTGGCCCAACTTCAAGGGAATTTCACACTTGTAAAAGAAGGAAAACAAAGCTGACTATCCTTTGTAGAATGTCCAGTCCATTTTTACAAAAATAAAAAAATATTGAATTTACAAATATAAATTCTACTCCAAAAATACAAATTTTTAACAAAAAATGAGATAATAAAAATAAAAATAAAAAGTTGTTCCTCTTGTGCAAGCTAAGCAGTACCCTTTGACTCAAACCTTGTGACTCAAACATGCATTTCTTCAAAAATGAGTGAAATGTTTATGCATTTTTTGGAGAGGAGCTGACCATTAGGAGGTCAGACCTGCTTCCCTTAATGCGACTCAATTAGGAACTAGACTACATTTTAAAGGGAACTTCGAAGGATTCACATATATCAGGCAAGATTCAGTATCACTTACTCAAATTTATCTATCTATAAGCTAACGAAAAAGGAAATCGACTGAAATATCAAAAACACCAATAAGCATTTGAACACCACATTTTCAAGGTTTGCATACAAATAGAAAAGGTAATTTCAACTACAAGAACAACAAATTTGCACCACAACAGGAAATAGAAGTTCAGATCTAGAAATTTTTCATTTAGAGTGAGCTGTTACATACCTTTTTAAAGAGAAAAATAACGAAAGACCTGACCAAATAAAGGTCAGGCAGAGATGGAAATCAGCAAGAAAGGAGAAAACCCAGCAACAACAAACAGTAGATCAGCAACAAACCAAAACCAAACAGCCCCAACAAGAAATCAACCCAGGAACTTCGAGTATAGATACTTAAAGCTCTCAGAATTAGGATATTAAGGAAGAACAAGAAGCTGAGAATCAAAATGATACACTGATGGATTTTTGTTCAAAAGAAGTAGCAAGATTTTTCTCTTTGTTTTCTACTGATATTTTGGAAATCTTGTTTTTAGCAGCAGCTACTATCCTTTTTTTCCTGTCCCCTTAGAGTGTAGGGATCCTTTTCTATTTATAGAGTAACTTAGGGTGCTATAAAAAAAGGCATATTCTACCCTAAAGGATCAGATTATTCTTTCATTTGGACAGTTGTCCGTCCTTTTTCAGGCCCAAGGGGGACAGTTGTACAGTGCTAGAACCTTCTAGATGTCCTATTCGTAAGTTTCAGATTTTATCCTTTTAAGATTAGTTATTTCAAATACACTCTAAAATTTGACCCCAATCTGATCTTCAAATTCCTCTTAGGATCTTCTAGAACCAGCTAGATGAGTCTAATTTTTAACAAACCTAACTTAATTTGAATGGTTCTGATATCATTTAATTTTAAGGATCTAACCTAATCAATTAGTTACAAAACCTAAGATTAAGAGAACAACTAACCACTCATGATTAACCTTTAATAAAAAAGAACAGTAAATAGGGAACCTAACAATCAGAGAATCCTAACAACTAACATGTTTACCAAAACAAACAAGAACAATTGCGATATATTGGTAATCTGAATTAATCAAACGGATTAAGGAAAAACAAACATCTACATGAGGCAGTGACAAACCTAGGCTAAGAACATGATTATCACAAAGCCCTATTAACTAAAACATGATTATCCGTTTGGAGATTGAATTGATCAAGAAGAAATATGAACAGGTAGGGGAAGACAATGAAAGAAAACAACAACAAAAATCTAGACCTAAACAGTGATACAATAAGAACAATGATTAAACAACGACATATTCATGATTTTAGTTTAAAAAGAACAAGAAACAGATAGAGAGGAAGGGGGGAATACCCGTCTGAGGCTTTGGGTGAACTCCAGTGACTTGCCGGAATTTGACCGGACTTCGGCGAACTCGGAAGTGACTCCCACTCGCATGAATCGATGGCTCTTGTCAAGAGCCATCGACCCATGTGAGTTTGAGTCACAGAGTCGAGGCAGAGTTGAACCTAGGCAATTTTTAGGGTTCGACCGTTCTTAGATCTGAAATAGGTCGCGGTAGGGTGGCCTTTTGGGGAAAATAATAGTGGGATGTGGTTGAGGGGGAGGTGAGGACCGCATGGTGAGAATTTGGGATTGATTGGTGGAGCTCCGCCGCCGGTGGTGATTTTCGGCCGGCGGAGCACGGCGGAGTCAGGCGAGGTGCTGAGAGAGAAGAGAGAGACGGAGGGTGTTAGACTTTGGTAGGTGAAGGGGGTGGGGTGTGTGTGGAACAGTTATATAGTGAGGTGAGAGAGGGGTTCCCAGTCGTTAGATCAAAAGAGATCAACGGCTGGGATCTTTCAGAATCTAAACGGGGTCATTTGGATAGGGCTGGGGCCGGCCAGGTCAATGGAATTATTGGGATGGTCATTTGGGTAGTGTAGAGATAGGTTTTTGGGCCTGGGCAGGTTAGCCCATGTCCGATTTTAAGCTTAATTTTAACAATTTAAACTAATTAATCACTATAATTAAATTAAAACTTAATAAAATGTGGTAATCAATTCTAATTTAGTCTTTGCCTAATTAGTTGATAAGTTAATTAAGAGTAAAAATTAATTAGTTTAAATATCACTAATCATTTAAAGTTTAAACAATAAATCCTTAAATCTAACATTATGCCAAAGAATCATCATTTTATTGTTATTTATTTCAATTAATTACAAATAATAAAGATGTAATATCTTGACAATAATGGTGCACCTAATTATGCAATTTTAAATAATTTTAAAAAATGAATTATGAATATGCAAATGCAAAACCATTCACAATTAATCACTTAAATTCAACAAAATTTATAAAATTAATTTATTATATTGAATTTTGTATGAGTATATGGTGGGTGAAAAATCACGTTCTCACAAACTGATGTCCAAGCACATTTTCATCTTCAAACCAAACTTCACCCAAATCGATCAGATTTTTCAAAACAAATTTGAAAATCCATTGCCAAACGCTAGCTTAGAATCTTTGAAATCGTTTTACGGATGTAGTTCAGTAATAACCTTCTAGCCTAATATAAGAATCACTTCTGGAAATGAATTTGGCTTCTTAATTAGCTCAACTATAGTTCGGGGAAGCCAGAGATTAAGTTCGGCCGAATCCAATAATTTTGGTCCAAACTTTATATCTGTTTTAAAAAATTTATTTAATATATATAAAGTATTAATTTAAAATTCAGTACTTTAAAGAAACTAAATTTTGAACTCATAAACTTTTTATTCCGATTAGTCATTAACCGCGTAAAAGAGGCTAGATTGTCAAATAAATTACGATGTAAAGTATACTAGGCTTCTCTAGCCATGTAATACAAGGAATTAATTTGACTTTATTAGCTCTACCAACCGTTGAGTAACAAACTTAATTTAAAAAAAGCCAGAGTGTCAAGTGCACGTGGTGTCTAGGCTCTACCGAAACAATAAAACCAAAATACAGATCATCCCACGCTCTTTTTGGCCATTAATAACGGGATTTTGCTTTTAATTTCCCCCCAAACAGCTGGATTTATTCGCGGATCCAGTCCCCCTTTAATTTTCGCCTCGCACTTAATTTTCTATCTTCCCCTCGTGCGTTTCCTTTCCGCGTTGTCTCCCTTTATATAAACTCTCCTCTTAACCCAAACTTCATATATTCAGGTTTCAGTTTTTTTCTTTCAACTGCTCCATTTTGTATTCCGAGTAAATTATGACTCCAAGAATGGTTGCTGGTTTTCGGAGATCTCTTTCTTTCAACTATCCAAACCATTCAAACAAGCCAAACAAAAAAGCTTTTCACGTTCGATCCACTAGTCTTCCATGTGATCGATCCCATCCTTTGATTGCTCAGCTCAAAGATGGGCTTAACGAGCTCAAAGTATGGGCTTCCAAGCCCGAAGCCCGCACCTCTGCATGGCTCTGCGATGGCTTAACACAACTCAAAATCGTTCACGAATCCCTCGATGATCTCCTCCAACTTCCTCAAACTCGTGAGTCTCTCCATAACCACTCCGAACTTGTCGAGAAGCTTCTAGAAGACTTCCTTCGATTCGTCGATGTTTATGGGATTTTTCGGACTTTAATTCTCACATTCAAGGAAGAACATTCGGCTGCACAAGTTGCTTTAAGACGCAAAGATGAATCCAAGATTGTTTCCTACGTTAAAGCTCTAAGAAAATTAGCAAAAGAAATGGACAAACTGGTGACCAACGTGCAATATTGTATAGGAAAATATGTCCTTGTCCTGCCCCAACAATCTATAGAAGATGCAGAGCTAGTCCAAGTATTGAAAGACGTTTTAGAAGTGACTGTACTAGTTTCTGTTGCGCTTTTTAATGGACTTTCAGTATCAATGTCATTGCCAAAATCATCTTGTTATTGGTTGGCAAAGAAAACGAAGAAACTGAAATTGGATGAGGGTATTGAAGAGTTTTCAAATATGAGCTTGTTGAGAAAGAAAATGGAAAGTGAAGACGTGAAAATGGTTTCTAAAAAAATGCATGAATTGGAAGATTGCATTGGTGGGATTGAAATTTGTGGGCAGAAAGTTTTTAGGAGTTTAATTAACGCTAGGGTTTCATTGCTCAATGTATACACACAGTAGAGGAAGAAAATAGAGATAATGCATAGGTATATTGTAAATTTTCCTCTAATTTTTTTCCTTGTTTTTTTTTTCGGTTTTAAACTTTGTAATTTAATTGGGAAAAGGAAAAAGCATAAAATGCTTCGGGTGGATTGAATACTAGAGTACAGTTTTGGTTGTACAGAATTTAAAGGAAAGTAAATTTACACAGGTTACTACTACAACTTACTTCATCTCTCTGAGAATTTGATTTACTTTAGCTCTTACGTATCATTGACGTTTTATTTTGTCGTTTTTATGGAATAACGTACACCATTTTTTAACATGCAATTTTAATTCCCATGGAAAATAAAAATATTCAACATTTTCTTAATTTTACTTTTTCTACACATGAGAACAATTCATACACTTCCTATTTCCTCCAACTTTTTTCTTGTTTTAGCCTCTTTTTTCTCCATGTGTTAATTTAATTCACTACGAGGGAAGACATAAGATGGCCCGCATCCCTAGAAAATGCATCACTATTCCCTCTGTTTTGAATTATTTGTAGTATTTCACTTTTACACGCTATTTGAAAAATTATTAATTAAGAGAAATCTATGACTATTTTTATATTTATTTATGTCTTAAGATATGATTGAATATTTACTTTATTCATGCACTATCTCCTTCTTCAAAAATAATTACTATTATCCGTAAAATAAATAAAAATATTAATTTTATTTTTGTAATGATTCGGCCGGTCGTTTTGAGAGTTATAGTCACGTTCCCTTATTTACTGCTCATTTCGTGCTTTGTAGCTGCTATGTGACTTGACGGGGTAAACGGTTCGGGTCCGGGGAGATTTTGGAATGAGTTGAGACACTTAGTAGGCGTTTGGACATAAGAATTGATGGTGAAAATAGTATTGAAATTTAGAGTTGTGTTTGGACAAAAATTTCAGTTTGCGTTGTTTTTGAAGTTTTGTGAGTGATTTGAGTGAAAATTTTGAAAAATATCTTTTTGGAGTTTTTCAAATTTTCGAAAACTTCCAATATAGATCTTTAAGTGAAAATTGAAAATTTTATGAACAAATGTTGATTTCAAAAAAGTAAAAAAAATTGGAAAAAAGGAATTTTTTTTAATGTCCAAACAGGCTCTTAGTCTCAAGGTTGGAAACTTAAGTTTAAAAGGTTGACCGGAGGGCGACTTATGTGTAAATTGTCACGATCCAAAATCCATCTAGCCGTGATGACACCTAACCCGACCCGCTAGGTAAGCCAATCAACAATTAACTAATTTCAGAGAAGTTTATAGAACAATTAAATAGAAAATTTACTGAATCTTATACATTTTCCCCAAGAACTCGTAATACAATCATGAGCTTCTAAGAATTGAGTTTACAAAGCAAAAATGAAATAAATACATAATTTGTTTGAAAAGTACATAAACATAGCTTTATAGACCTAAAGCTACCACGAACAAGGGGCAACTTCAAGCGGATTGCAGGCACATCTTCAATCCAGCTCCCATCGAACACAACAACATCAATAACGAACATCTGCATGCAAGGTGCAGAAGTGTAGTATGAGTACAACCGACCCAATGTACTCAGTGAGTAAGAGACCTGGCCTTAGGTTGAAAGTAGTGACGAGCTAACACAAGGTCGAGTCCAATACCAATATTTCCACAACAGTTCATAATAGCATAAATGCAAGTATAAAAGAGGCATCTCAGAAGTAAAATTGCTCAGCTCGTTCACAGTTCTAGAAAATGGTCATGCATTTCAAGTATCTCAATGAAAACCCAAATATTTTACCGAAATGCCAAAAATACGAGTAAGTCTGAAAACTGTAATCTTCCAAATATCCTTTCCACAATAAATAAAAATGATTCATTTTCCTTTCAGATAACAAGTATAAAATACCTCTCTATGCTCACATATCAATGTGTATAATAAGTCATGAATGACGTGATATCGTATAACATGAGGAAAGAAATGCATCTTTATGCATGTATGTCATGTGTGCATGCAAATGCCATGTATCTCAGAGATGAATCATGTACTCACACTCTCAGAGTACTCAATTTGACTGTCTCGCATCCTCTTTCACTATGCTCAATACTCAGCACACTAAATCACTTAGCGTTGTATAATAACTGCCACGACGTGCAGCCCGATCCACATATATATAGTCGACTGCGCTCACTGAGGTGTGCAGACTCCGGAGGAGCACCTACAACCCAAGCGCTATAATCCGCACGGATAACTCACGTGCTGTACGGATAACTCACGTGCTATAGTATCATATCAAGATTCGCACAGACAACTCATGTGCTACAATATCATATCAGAATCCGCACGGACAACTCACGTGTTACAATATCATATTAGAATCCGCTCACGTGCTATAGGATAAATATCATGATCTGCACAGATAACTCACGTGATATGGTATCAATGCCTCACAAGTAGGCTCTCGGCCTCACTCAGTCATCAACCTCTCTAATCTCACCCACGGGCTCACAATGTCATGAAACTAGTCCGACAATAATGATATAATGTATCAATAAATAATAACTAAGACTAAGATACGGTATGAATGCATGTATATGACTAAGTACGAAATATCAATGATATCAGTGAGATGACTGTAAGAAACGACCACTATGGGTCCAAACAGTATCAACATAATACTTAAGCATGATATCTAGCATGATTAACAACTTAGTTACTTATTCACATGGTGAACACACATATATCAACAAATTAGGGCCACTATACAGTGACATAGAAGCAACAGATTCCCAATCCACATGGTGCACGCCCACACGCCCGTCACCTAGCCTTTGCGTCATCTTATCATCAATCACATAACACGTATTACATGATTTCATACCCTCAACACTAAGTTTAGAAGAGTTACTTACCTCGAACGAGCCAATACCAATGCCGAGCAAGCCAAACAATGCTTCAAGGATGCCATCCCACGTGTTCCGACCTCCAAACGGCTCGAAACTATTCAAAAACAATTCAAATACATCAAACAATGCTAAAGGACCCAATCCCGTTCGTAAAAGATCAAATCTTGAATTAAATCCCGAAATCGGCCAAAAGCTCAACCCGACCCTGCACCTCGAAATCGGATAAAACTCACAAAATCCGAGAACCCATTTAGTTACGAGTCCAACCATACTAATTTTACTCAATTCTAACTCCAAATTGATGTTCAAAACTCAAAAATTCGTATTATGAAACTTTAGGCCAAAACTCCCAATTTCTCTTTAAAATTCACCAACCAATTGCCAAAAATGAAGATAGATTCGTGAAATATAACCAAAGACGAGTAGAGAACACTTACCCCAATCCTCGTGATGAAATTTGCTCCAGAAATCGCCTCAATCCGATTCCCACATCTCAAAATATGAAGAACGACCAAAACCCTCGATTTTATATCCTCTGCCCACCACTTCCGCACCTGCGACACATTATCCGCTTCTGTGACATAATCCCTGCTTCTGCGGAATCAACTGAGGACTCGACTCTCGCACCTGCGTACAACATACGTGCTTCTGCAACATCGTAGGTGCGAGCCACCATCCACACTTGCGAAATATCTCGCTCATGTGCTCCATCACCTCGCACCTGCGCATCTGCATATGCGCCCAAATCTTCGCTTCTGCGGTCTTCCTTACCCAGCATTATTTTCGCTTCTACGGACATCGCACTTGCGCAAACCAACTACAGGTGCGGTCACACCAGAACCAACAACCACTAGCCTTAGCCAAAATTTCCAAAATGCTCCGAACCTCGTCTGAAACTCACGCGAGCCCCTCGGGACCCCGTACGAACATGCCCAAAAGTACCATAACATAACACAGACCTACTTGAAGCCTCAAAACACACATAATAACATCGAAACGACGAATCGCACCTCAATTCGAACCTAATGAACTTTTAACTCTCAATTTCCAAAACTCGCACCGAAACATATCAAATCATCCCGGAATAAATCCAAATTTTGCACACAAGACCCAAATGACATGACAAAGCTATTCAAATTCCCAGAACCACAATCCAAATCTGATATCCTCAAAGTCAACTTCCGGTCAAACTTATGGAATTTCCAAACTTTCAAAGTTCTAATTTTTGCCAACTTGTGCCAAAACCTTCTACAAACATCCAAATGCAAATCCGGGAATACGCCCAAGGCCAAAAAATCACCATACGAACCCAACAGATCCATCAAAACTCCGTTCCGAGGTAAAATTCACAAAAATGCAAACTTGGTCAACTCTTTCAACTTAAAGCTTCAACATTGAAATTCATTCTTCCAAACCGAATCCGAATAACCTAAAAACCAAAACCAATGATTCACATAAGTCATAATACATCATATAGAGCTACTCATACCCGTAAACTACCAAGAGAAGTGCAAATGCTCAAAACAGCCAGTCAGGTCGTTACATAAACGACTATAGAATAGAGTTTTGACGGTTCCGTTAGCTTAGTTGGGTGATTTGGACTTAGGAGTATGTCCAGATTGTGATTTGGAGGTCTGCAGTTGAATCAGACTTGAAATGGAAAAAATTGAAAATGGAGTTTCGAGAGTTGGAATAGGTCTGCGGTGTACTTTGTGCTTCGACTTGTCGTTTGCTTTTTCAAATTCTATCAAGATTTCCCTCCTCCAATTATTTATTCTTTGAGAAAAGAACCTACGGAAAGGGCTGATTTGCGGATGAGGAATTAGCATACTGACTCGCTTTCATCCTTCCCGTTCATAGACCAAGGGAAACTCTTTTTAGTAAGTGTTAGTGTTCCAATAACCAATAAAAGGGCTAGTTCATTAGTTCATAATTTATAACTAACTCGAATATTTTTTATTTTTTGACTCAATTTCAGAAGAAAAAAAAATAAATAAATAAAAAGAGGGGCGCTGACTTATGTGCAAAGTTTGAGGTTAGTCGGGCGTGATTTGATAGGTATCGACATCGTTTGAAGAAGTTGCAATTCCTTAGTTTTTATTAGGCTTGAATTGGGATGCAATTCATATTTTTGATGTTGTTTGATGTGACTTGAGGGCTCGACTATGTTTTTATCGTGTTGTAGGACTTGTTGGTATGTTTGGTGGAGGTCCCGGGGGTCTTGAGTGGAGTTAGGATGGGTAACAGATCAAATTTGGAGTTTGAGATATTGCTAAAGTTGCGAGTCTTCTGGTGCAATCGCACATGCAGGGCTTTGATCGCAGGTGCGAGCTCGCAAGTGTGAGCTTGGAAGCGCATGTGCGATCTGGAAAGGGATTGGCCAACGGTCGCAGATGCGAAGGGCAGGTTGCAGAAGCGGAGTCGCTCATACGAAAAAGTGGTCGCAGAAGCGGAGAAAGAGTGAGGCTGAAGGGGGTCAGGTCTTTCCGCATAAGCTGACGTGTGAGTGCAGAAGCGCTTTCGCAGGTGCAAAATTTGGTGCACAGGTGCGGAGTCTGGGAGCTTAAGTGAGCTCCGCAAATGCGGAATTTTGGCCGCAGGTGCAAAAATAATGGGCAATGTTTAAACCCGAAGGGTTTCATGATTTCTCTCATTTTGGACTTTGTAAACTTGGTCTAAGGCGATTATTGAGAGGATTTCCGAGGGGTTTCTTGAGGTAAGTCACTTGTCGTTAAATTTATTCAATAATTATGTTTCCCCGTTGATTTTCCCACCCAGATTGTGTGGTTTTGAGGTGTAATTTTGGGAGTTGAGGCTAGGGATTTGGAGAGTTAAATTGGGAATTTGGGGGTCGATTCGGTGTTAGATTTTTGTAAATTTGGTATGGTTGGGATCGTGGTTGAATGAGCTTCCGGATTTTGTGACTTTTATCGGGTTTCGAGGTGTGGGCCCAGGGGTGGTTTTAGAGTGACTTTTTGACTTTTGATTAAGAACTTGTTATTTTCTTATGGAATTGATTCCTTTAGCTCGTGTTGATTGTATCGAATTATTTATGGCTAGATTCGAGGCGCTCGAAGGCTGATTCGCAAGGCAAGGGCTTGATAGCAGAGCGATTCGAGTTGCTTGAGGTAAGTATCGTATTTAAACTCGGTTGAGACCCCAATTGCTTGAATTATTGTGATAGCCACGTGCTTTTGAGTGCGCACATGTGTGGGGATGATCCCATGTGCAGGCACCAGGGTTGTATATTCATGTTGGGGTTGTGCTCGGACTCCTCTAACATGTGGTGACACTTTATGTGATCTAATTGAGCCATGATGAGTCTACTTAGAGGATTAGTCCCTGAACGAACTTAATAAATGCTTTTCATTGATGAAAATTCCGCTTTTCATTGATGAAAATTCCGAATTAAGCTACGATAGCACACTTTGGACATGCCTACACTTTAGTATGTTATATACGTCAGTCGAGGGAAAGGAGAATCTTATTTCATTCATTATATACTTGTACACTTGTTTTATTTCTTCTGTATGATATTTTGGACTGGGGTCTGCGGCTATGCAGGGCGGATTATGTTATTGGCACGTGAGTTGTCCGTGCAGCACGTGAGTTGTCCCTGTAGTGTGTGAAACTTGTATTTTCTTGACCATTTATCTGATATACTTGTTTTCTTTCCCCTACATGCCATAATACTGTTGAGCGGGGTATTTGAAAACCAGTGCACCTGCGCACACGAATATTCGTATCACAAAGACTAATGAGTTAGCTTTAAATACTATGTTAATAAAAAAAGATAGAATTGTACTGATTTAACTAGTGACCTCAACAATTAAGCTTCTCTTACCTTGCCTTGTTTATTTGCGATACTTATTGAGTTGGTCGTACTCACACTATACCTTGCACCTCGTGTGCAGATTCAGGTATTTCCGGGCAGGGCGATTGTTGATCGTGGAGCCTACCTGTTCAGAGATCATCGAGGTAGCTGTTTGGTGTCTGCAAGCCTTGATCCTCCTTTCCCTATCTTTCAATTTTATGTATTTAGTCTTACTTTCCATATAGTGTCCCAAACTATGTTGTTATATATAGATGCTCATGTACTCAGTGACACTCAGATTTTGGGGATTTTTCGTATTTAGTTTTGATCTATGCAGTTTATTAGAGCTTAAATTATTAAACCTCTTTTAGCTCATGTTAAATTAAAAGTTGCTGGAAGTAATTGAGTTGTCTGCTTGCCTAGTTCCATGTTAGACGCCATCATGACAGGTTAGGTTTTGGATCGTGACAGTCTTGAACTTTTAAAATGACAACTAATTTATGACAAGTATTTTTAAAAATCATGACAACTAATTTGAGACGGATGGATACTTCCTCTATTTAATTTATGTGGCAACATTACTATTTGGAGAATCAAAGAAATTTTTCTTTAACCATATTTTTTTAATCTTTTTTAAGTTTTGAAGGTATTATGACTTATAATTTTTTTATGTAGCTTTTTAATATGTTTTTTTTCCAAAAAAAACTTTAAGAATCTATGTCTAAATTTACTATCTAAATTAAGAACTTTGACCCTAGTAATTAGTGTTGTTCAAAATCAAACCGTAATCGTTAACCGAATCACAAAAATAGCTTATTGACTTATCGGGTTATCGGTTTAATTGTTGATGAACTGTGTAAAATTTTATAATTAACGGCTTAACGGTTTGGGGACGGATTACTCAATTTCCTTATCGGATAAATTATTAATCCGTTTAAAATTTGTTATATTTACACCTTTTACCCCTATGTATATAAAGTAATATTTAAAGTCATGTTGGAGAGTAAGCCTTGGATATCATAGAAGCAGATGATATATTCTTCTTAATCAGGCTACCTATATCATCAATTTGTGGCAACAGAGTGGTGGGAATTTAACATAAGCCTTCATAGGGCAAAATCTGTATATTGTGCTGCCACAGTACGCTATCACTTTGTTTGCTATCATGATCTGATAAGTAACAGATGTAGAGTGCATATGCTTAAGCCACAATCTTGAATTATATTTGCCCTAATATAATCTTGGGAAGAAAGCAAAAGGGGAAGTATGCTAATGAAACGAAGCAACTTGAACATAGGTTTTCCAGGGATAGTTGTGCTTTTGGTTCTTACATAATTATCAATTTTAACTGCTCAATTAATAAAACTGTAAATCTTTTTTACTCCTCAACTTACAGCTTAATAATAGTTTCCTTTTTAACCAATTTTTTTATTATTGAATTCTTAAACCATATGATCATACTTGTCCTTAATGCTAGCTGAAAGAAAGTTTCAGCTTACTTTTACTCTCTATTCTAAGTTGAAGATCCATTATATTTGTAAAAAGCTGCTAATAAAGGGATCAATAACACGCTGTTATTTAAGTTAAAATATGTTTAGGCAGATATATAGCATTAGTACCAAATTTAGTAATAATTGGGGGAATAAAGTCACAACTCCTCGCATATGATTGAGACTTGAACTGTCTCATTCATCATTCCTTAGTTTCTACACATAATAAAATCTATTTCTGAATTCACATAATAATTAAGCAATCATTTCTTCTTTAAATTGCAAGTTGTATAACTTTTTCATGGCGATCTATAATGAGGAATCAAACGTGAATTGGCTTTTGCTTCATTGTTTCACAAGTTGCAATTGTTAGAGGTTGTTTGGTTGGGGATCAATTATCGGGAGATTAATAATGATGGGATTAATTATAATACCGGGATTACTAGTGGCAGAATTATTCAGTAGATATATTCTTATTGATTTATTGGACAAAGAAATGAGATATACTGATATGATATCAAACATGTTTTTTGTTTTATATTAGATAAGTTGGGATAAACTTTTTATTCTAATTTTAACCTTGGATATTTGAAGAACATTGTTAAAAGAACCTCGAAAAATAGCTTTTTTGTTTGTTTGTTATTTTGGTGTTTTATCTCGTGATTACTAATTTCGTAATTGTTATCCCACCTGCGTCAGACTCATTTGGTCCGGTCTTCCCCCCATCCCACCTATAGAAAGAACATAGTACACCGAGCTGCCCTTTTATTATCCTACTCACAATATGGGATAAAAATAATGCCACCTTTGTAGTATAGATAGTCCTTGGATTATTAATTCCAAAAGTAAAAATTCAATTAAACGTGGGATAAACTAATTCCGAATTTAATCCCAGAACTATAATCCTTTATTTCTTAGTCAAAGTATTATCATGTGCATTACTCTAACAACTTTTTAAAATCTTGCTGTTTGAACCTGAACAACGTGCTATGGAGGCTATATAAGTATATAACAAAGTTAAACATAAATATAATTTTGGTCTGTGAATTTGTTTTGCTTTTGTCGGGAAAAAAATACCCAGAAAATGCAAAAAATAATAGTAATCGTCGTCGTTATGACTCATGAGCACATGAACTCTAATAATCATATTTCTCTTGGTACAAAAAAGTTAATTCGTATGGTTGTGTCTACATTATTATTCATAAAAACAATAATATTATTAATCATTTTCAGATGTTAATTAGTTTTAATATAACTTTTGAATGTGCATACTGCCGGCCAATGACTAGTGACGGAAAACACTAGTCAACTGATATGTAATAACCGAATAGAATAAGCAGAAGGCTCAATCATAAGAGTATACTGAAAAATGTCAGATTTGCAATTACGTTCATTTGTGCCAAATGGGAGGAGGGTGGATCACTTTATCGGATTCAACTGAACTCATCATTTCCAACATGAAATATATATATATATATATATATAT
>ML248914.1:0-84407 GCA_005239495.1 Nicotiana undulata
TATATATATATGTGTGTGTGTGTGTGTGTGTGTGTGTGTGTGTGTTTTGTGTGTGTGTGGGGGAGGGGGGAAGGAGAGGTTGCACATGTGGAGAGACAAGGTGGGAACGTTATTATGCACGTGTAGAGAGATAAGCTCAGTCATGGTAATAGGAAATAGAGACAGAGCATGATAATGGTCATGTTGAAGAAAGGGGTGCATTAATCAGGATTAGTCATACCAATCAGGATTAATTAAGTACATTAGGAGTCTAAGACACCAACATGAGTATACTAGTTGAGGGTAGTAAACAGGAACTAAACAAACATGCTAGCCAAGTACCAAAGAAGACAAGTGAGATCTAGGCATGCTCAATTAAACACTTGAACATGAGAGGGTAAAACTTAAACATGCTGGGTAAAGTAGTAAACATGAAGACAATTAAATACATGGCCAATTGAACTAGTGCAGGAATAGGCATGGATTTACAGACATGGAACACATAAAGTTGAGTTTCAGAATTGAACTAGAGACATACCAGTTAAGGAAGCAAAGTGCAGAATGTAAAGCAAGTAGAGTTCCACTGTCTAGCCTTGGCTTTCAGCCGGCTAGACCAACAGTTAGCACAAGTAAGAAGAAGGAAGATAGAGTTTGAGTGTGTGTGTGTGTGTATTCTGAACTAATTGTTCGTGTTGAGAGGTAAAACAAGAGTGTATATATAGCAATTTAGGAGTATAACAAATAAGGTAAAAGGAATCAGAAGTCAGTCAATAAGGTCAATCATAGGGTCACAAAATCCAATCACATAAAGGGTTCGGAATAGACCCCTTTAATTAGGGGGTAATTGATCAAACGGTTATAACATGGGTTTAATTAAGGCAAGAATCCAAATCATACAAAATAAAGGAATCTATAAGAATTTAAAATTATACGGGCAATCAAATAAGGCATAGATGGCCAATTAAAGTCGTAAACAAGGAAACAAATAAATCTATGCATACGAATCTTTAACATAGTGAAGCAATCAGCAAAAGTTTCAAAAGAACACTGATTTCCAGAAAGAAATACTCAACTTTCATAGATAGAAATTAGACTAAGTAAGACCTCACCAAAATATAGAAATTAGCCGGAAAAACAGGTTTGAACCCTAACAGAGATTAATTAGGGAAAACTCACAAAAAACTTGATTTGACAAGAAAAATGTTTAAGTTCAAAGATAGAGTAAAGTAATACAACTAGTATCAAAATATCAAAACATAAGTTGAAGAAAACCAGTACATCACATAATCGACTAGGGTTTGAACACCCGTACGAAAATTAGTCAAAATGATGAAGAAAGAAATAACTAAATATTGAGAACTCAGAAAAATCTTTGAAAAAATAGTTTTGGGATGAACCCTAGCTTAGGAAGAGTGATAAAATGTCATAATAGTTAATTAAACTAGAAATTTTTAAAGGAAAACACATAATAGCACTCGAATCACCCCAGATCTATACAGATCTGAGAAGGATCGATAGTAACGGACTAGGGTTTTTTAGAAAAGTAGTAGAGATGAGAGAATAGGTCAAGAATACATAGATTCGTAATAAAACAAGAAGAAGTTCTTACTCACAGGCGGAAAAATGGCCTGAGACAGGCAAGTTTCAACCCAGAACCAGTTGGGTTCCTTGAGATATTCTCAAGGATCCAAGAAATCAAAGAACCATGGTGTGTAGAAGACCAGGTCTGGCCGGAGAAGGTATAGGAGAACCATAGGGATGAGATACACGCCAGTGACAGCATTTAGAATTAGGGTTAGGTCGAGAGAGTTTGATAGAAGAGGGAGGTGATAACAGCGGGTGAGGGAGAGAATGAGAGGGTTTGGGGGGTAGGTTAGGTTTAATTATGGAAAGGGATTTGTGGATCGTTGATCAAAATGATCAACGACCACGATTGAATGGACAATTGGGTCGGGCAGGTGCAGCTTTGGACCTAAGGGGATTTGGGCTAATTCTTTAAAAGGGTTTTGGGCTGGTCTTTTAGGTTAAGTCTGAAAACAAAAGGGGTTATTTATTATATACCCATATAATTAATAAAAATTAATTTATGATATAGTTAACAAATAATATTAAAAAAAACATGCATAGAAATGTTTTAAAATAATTACTTAGTATCTTAAAAATACAATGAGCCATTTTCTAAAAAATAATGCAATAATGTATGCATAGGCTATAATTGCAAAGTTATTGCAATTGTGACCAAAAAGTGTAAATCCGATCATTTGTGAAATAATTTGAACTTAACATGACTATAAATAGCAAAATTAAATCATGAAACGTTATAAAGTCATTTGTGATGCAATTTGTAATTATTTATATAAATAAAATACTGGGATAATTAATTTAAAAATATAGAAATTATGAAAAAATATCAACTGATGCTAATGCATAATTTTAAAGGTATATATGCATTTAAGAAAATATTATAGGAAAATATTGTGTATCAACAGTGATTAGATTCGAGCGGGTTAGAGGCAAATTCTAAAGGAAAAGTTGTGCTAGAGCAGTGATTTGCTTGTGAGATTGAGGTAAGTGCTTGGTTTAACCTTGACTTGAGGGAATAGGAATCTCCAACTTAAATGCTATGTGAATTTTCATATTTGTGGTGTATATGTGAGGTGACGAGTATCTATGCACCACCAAATTATCTGTTGAACATGATCTGTTCCCCGTTTTCAATTTATTTGATCCCTGGCTTAATTGTTTTATGATCATTGATGCCTACATGTCTACTTGGTTTCGCCAACTTGTTGTTAAGTATTGTTTCAAGTACTTTGGGAAGTGTTGGTTGTTCCCTTGGTTTCATTGTGGTACATAAAGATTGAGATGGTTGACAATGTTTTTACTATATATTCCGGTTGGTTTCATTGTAGATGATAATTGATGAAGTTTATGAGTAGTACAGTTTTTTGTTTACAATTGTTGAGACAAAAATATTGTGAAAGGCTTTGACCTGAATTGTGAAATTTTTATAAATAAAGTGATGTGATTTTCTGGTGGGAGCGGATTGCACGCCGCAACAAGGAGTGATAAGGGTGGACAGGTGGGATTGGGCTGCATGCCGCAACAGGAGAAATAAGGGTGATATATACAGGGAGGAGCAATAAGGGTGGACAGGTGGGAGCGGGTTGAGCGCCGCCACAAGGAGAAATAAGGGAGGAAATTTATGTTTTACTGATTTTTAAACACAAAGATTTGAAAACTTACTATTTTACTTTACTGTTTTTCATGTTATGCACTTACGGTTATTTTAAAAGTGAATTTGGAAATTTGGATTCTTATGTGAGAATAGGTTATAGCTGAGACGTGGAAAAGGTGGCTGAGTTATTTTATCTATTGCTACAGATTATTGTTTTGTTTTGTTTAGAATTTCCTTCTTGCTTTATTATATATTGTTCACAGGTTATATTGTAAATGCCCCATCGCAGCCTCGTCACTACTTCGTCGAGGTTAGGCTCGGCACTTACTCAGTACATGGGGTCGATAGTACTGATACTACACTCTGCACTTCTGTGATGACCCAAGGGGTCATTTTATGAAGTTAGACTCCATTCTAGGCTTAATAGCCCTAAAAAGGTTAATTTTAAATACCTCGATTTACATTATCACGACCCCAAATCCTAATCGGTCGTGATGGCGCCTATCGTGGAACTAGGCTAGCCAATCATCATATAACTACTCATTTGTTCTATCATAATATTTCAAAAATATCAATAACAAGCGGCAGACAGAAAAAATAATAATTTCTTTAACTCTTTACGCCCCAATAATATTAATCTAATAAACTAAACAATCCTCCCAAGACTGGAGTCAATGATCATGAGCATCTAAGATATAAACTAACTCTACTAATTCCTGAGTGGAAGTGGGAGCGTATCACTATGAACTTCGTGGTTGGGTTGCCTCGGACCTTGCGGAAGGTTGACGCAGTGTGGGTCATTGTGGATAGAATGACCAAATCGGCGCATTTCATTCATGTAGCTACTACTTATACTTCTGAGAGGCTAGCCTAGATCTACATTTGGGAGATAGTCCGGTTACACGTTGTGCCGGTGTCCATTATATCATATCGAGGTCCTCAGTTCACCTTGCACTTCTAGAGAGCATTGCATAGTGAGGTGGGTACCCAGATAGATCTCAGCACAGCATTTCACCCTCAGACTGATGGCCAGTCAGAGCGTACAGTTCAGATACTGGAGGACATGCTTAGGGCATGTGTGATTGACTTTGGAGGTTAGTGGGACCAGTTCTTGCCTTTGGTCGAGTTCGCTTACAATAATAGTTATCAGTCCAACATCGAGATGGATCCATTTGAGGCCTTGTATGGTCGGCAATGTCGTTCTCCTATCGGGAGGTATGAGCCTGGTGAGGCTAAGTTATATGGCACCGACCTGGTGAAGGATGCGTTAGAGAAAGTGAAGTTGATTCAGGAGAGGTTCCGCATAGCACAGTCCCGATAGAAGCGTTACGCAGATCAAAAGGCAAGTGATGCATCATTTATAGAGGGAGATAAGGTTATGCTAAAGGTTTCGCCGATGAAGGGCACTATGAGATTCGGGAAGAAGGGCAAGCTTAGCCCGAGGTTCATAGGTCTTTTCGAGGTATTTAGGCGAGTTGGAAAGGTTGCTCATGAGCTTTCCTTACCTCCCAGCTTATCAGGGGTTCATCCGGTCTTTCACGTATCCATGCTCCTGAGGTATCACGCTGAATTCTCTCACGTGGTTGATTTCAGCACTAGTCAGTTGGATGAGAGGTTGGGCTATGAGGAGGAGACAATTGCCATTATTGACAGACATGATCGCCAGTTGAGATCCAAGAGATTTTCTGCTGTGAAGGTCCTATGGAGGGGACAACCAGTCAAGGAGGCAACTTGGGAGTCCGAGGAGGACATACGGAGCAGATATCCGCACCTATTCAGCACTTCTGGTATGATTCTAGACCCGTTCGAGGACGAACGTTTGTTTAAGAGGTGGAGAATGTAACGACCCGACCGGTCATTTTGCGTATTCCGACCTCGTTTCCCTAAATAAGACTCCCCGTAGCGGTTTATAGTGATTTATGACTTACGGGGACGGGTGGTTCGGGATTCAGAAGTGTTTAGAGCAGTATAGGAACACTTGGTTCCTTAAGGTTGGCTTTTTTGTCCAAGTTTGACTTCGGTCAAACTTTTGAGCAAACGACCTCAGAATCGAGTTCGACGGTTCCAGGAGCTTCGTATGATGATTTTGGAGTTGTGCGTATGTCCGGAATGGTTTTTAGATGACCCGGGAGCGTTTCGACGTCAAATAACAAAAATAGAGTTTCCTTAAGTTCATAATTTGGTTTTAGAACGTGTTTTTATGTTATCGAGGTCCGAACGGAATTCCGAGATCGAGAATAGTTCTGTTATGTCATTTATGACTTGCCTACAAAATTTGGTGTCATTCCGAGTAGTATAGGTCGGTTCAGCGCATTGAAACCGAATTCAAGAACTTGAATTTTCTTAAGTTTGATTTTAGGGGTTTTGAGGTGTGATTTTTAGTTGTAGCGTTGTTTTGGGTGTTCCGAAAGCTCGAGCGAGTCCGTAATATGATTTAGGACTTGTTGGTATAATAGTCGCAGGTGCGAAATCACTGAAGGCAGTGAGCTCCTTTTAATACGGGACTTAACCAATTTTCACCATTTCTTCTCCACCATAGGCAATTTTGAGAGCTCACAAGAGGGTATTCGGCCTAGCTACTAAGAGGTAAGTAATTTCCATTAAAATGTTGGTTTACTACATCAAATCTTAGGTACATTAACACCCAATTAGTGCAAATCAAAGGGGTTAGAGTGGAAACCTAGGGTTGATGAACTTTAGAGAAATTCACTACTTATCTACCATGAAATCATACAAAAACTATATATTAATGATCCTTAGGTTATGGGTGAGTGTTTTCTTAGAAAATTTCCGAAATCCGAGCATGTGTGTTTGGGGGTGTATTTTGGGATTTATTTGAGAATGATGAATTAGCTAAACTAGTAAGAGAATTCCATATTTTTGAGTGTATATTAACGTATTTATATAACATTTGACTAGTTTTGAGTCCTCGGGTGTAAAGTTGGAGTTTCGGGTGTGTTCTTGGTCCGAGAAGTAGATTCGACACGAGATGAGTCTCCTTTCCAACATTGTAAGAGGTAATTTTCCCCATAGGTAAATGTAAAAGATTGAATTATCCTTATTTTCGGGGGCTACGCACGCGTAAAGTGACGAGAGTCCGTGCGTAGCTACTACTATGTTATGTCGGGTAGAAGTTAGGATTCACACGCATGCCTTTATGTGCCTTACCTGTATCTTTACATGTGTTCCTAGTTGCTTATTATCTTTGAAATTGACATGAGGATATTAGGAAGTTATATGTAAGTTTAAATGCTTAAATCTTTGTTTTCAAGCATAATCCATGATAAATTCCTGAATTTCCTGATAATTCGGTATGTTTACGAGCACTTGTGTCGCATGTATGATTCGTGAGCAGGGTATCCTTATATTTATGTCAACCGCATCGCATGATCAATTCGCGAGCGGGGTAATAGATGCATCTATGGTTCGTGTCGTTCGACCCTCGGCAATGCACATTTATTTTTGCGTTGCTTTGGTCGTACGCTTCGGCATAATATGTTCTATGTATTTGACTGAGAGTCTTGTTATTATTAAATAAATTGCTTCATGTGGAAGGGGAACTTGGAATTTTTTGTGAAAATTGCTATTTGACTTATGAGAATATGTTGCAGTTTTATATAATTGATACTCCATGCCGTAGTGATCTCCATGACTACTATTCCTATCTAGACTTATTAAATTATATTATTTATTATTGACCCTAGTAAGCATCACGTCTACCTCTCGTCACTACTTCTTCGAGTTTAGACGAGATACTCACTGGGTACATATTTGTTTATATGTACTCATGCTACACTTCTGTACTTAATTGTACAGGTTCTGAGGCAGGTGTATCTGGTTATCATACCGGAGCGCGATCTTGAGGGTACTATCTGGACTAGCCTACAAGGTGAGCTGCTCTTCCTGGCATTCCTCAGCAGCACTGTGGAGTTTCTATTATTTTTGGATATTTATGTCTACCCCTTCAGACAGTTGTACATTTATTTTGTCTATTCTGTATATTCCACTAGTCGCATGTGGACTTGTGACACTAGATCTTGGCACACGTAATAGACACTCTAATGCTTTTGCTACACTTTACATGTTGGCACATGGTTTTGAAATTTCATTGAATTACGTTGTCTCGCTTAACCGCCTTCACTCAATGATTTTTCTTAACATAAAATTTGGCAAGTACTTAAATATCCAACTAAGTTGAGTAACCTAAAATCAAGGATTTAACCAATTATTAAGCCAAGGTTTAAATTATTTAATAATCAGTTTTAATTAGGCTTAGTTAAGGTTAGTCAACCCATTTTTCTTAACTTAGGTTAAAAGACTTGTTTTAGTTAATGAAACCTAAATTAATTATCCTAAATAGATTTTTCCTTTGGTTAATTACTTAAAAGGCTACCCAAATTAGTTTCTAGGTTGAAGGATGTAACGACCCCACTGGTCGTTTTGAGAGTTTAAACTCCGTTCGGTGGTACAAGGTCATAATCAGCTTCACATTATGTTTATCGACCTGTGTGCGTGCTTAGATTCAGTTACCGGATAATCCGGAGTCGAATTAGGGGAGAATTTTCAAATTTTGAAGCTAAGTGAAGAAAGTTGACCGGAGATTTGACTTTCGAGTAAACGGCCCCGGAATGAGTTTTGGTTAACACGACAGCTTCGTATGATGATTTTGGACTTAGGCGTGCGCCCGAAATTGGATTTGGAGGTCCGTAGAGCAGATTGAGGTAATTTGGCGGAAGTTAGAATTTTGGCGAATTCGGCCGATAGGTGGAATTTTTATTTTGGGGTTCGGAATGGATTTTTGAGAGTGTCTGTAGGTCCGTTATGTCATTTGGGACTTGTCTGCAAAATTTCATGTCATTCCGGGTTGTTTTGATAGGTTTCGACGCGAGTCTTGATATTTGGAGTTTTGAAAATTTCTAAGTTTGATTTTTGGTTTGATTTGTCATTTTGGTGTTAGTTTGTGTGTTTTGAAACCTCGAGCGAGTCCGTGTTAGGTTATATGACTTGTGTGTTTTTTTGGACAGGGTCCCGGGGGCCTCGGGCGTGTTTCGGATAGGCTACGTGTCATTTTTCCTCATTTTTCCACTGCTGATACTGGTTTTTGGTTTCCTTCTATGCGATCGCAAAGATGAAGTCGTGATCACATAGAGTTATTTTTGGTCACCCAGTTTTGTTCAATGCTATCGCATTGAAGCATCCGCGATCGCAGAAGTACATCTCCCTCTTCACCGCGATCGCACAAGTGAACCTGAATTCGCATAGTTCCCAGTTCTCGTTCTCCGCGTTCGCATTCGTGTTGCCGCGAACGCATAGCACAATTTGGCCAGTAACATTTTCCTTATCCGCGATCGCAGTGTCAGCTCCACGATCGCAAAGAAGCTTTTGGCCAGCCCTTCCCTTCCTCTTCGCGATTGCATCTGATTGTCTGCGATCGCGATGCTTTAAACACCTGGGCAGATTATATAATACCAAAAACGAGGGTTAAGCCATTTTAAATGTATTTTGAGCTCTAGAGCTCGGTTTTGAGCGATTTCTTGGGGGATTTTCACACTAATCAAATGGGTAAGTGTTATCCCACTATAAGTTAATATATTTCATGAATTAGTTCTTACTTTTATCATTTAATTCGTGTTTTGGGTTGAAGAACTTGGGGTTTTGAAAGAAAATTTCATAAATGAAAATTTATGATTTGAATGAGAGAATGACATCAAAATTTGATAAATTTAGTATGGGTGAACTCGTATCGGAATGGGTAAATGGAATTTGTTAAATTTGTCGGGTTCCGAAGTGCGGGCCCAGGGGTTGACTTTTGGGTCGATTTTTATAAATTAGTAAAGATTGAAACTTTATTACTCGGAACCATTCCTTATACGTGTTATGTGCATTTTGAAGTTGTTCTAGTTGGTTTTGAGCCGTCCGGAGGTCTTTCCGCCTGAGAAGTCTACTTTTGAGTATTTCGGTTGTCGTCTTTGAGGTAAGTATCTTTCCTAACCTTGTGTGGGGGAACTACCCCTAGGATTGAGTCTTATTTGTTGATTGCAGTCCATGTATGCGAGGTGACGAGTGCGTACTCGGACTTATGTGCAATTAGATTGCCCTTCTAGGATTTTAGGTCCTTATATTCCCCGCGTATGAACTGCAAATTGTTATATCTCGATCCTTGATTTCTAGCTTCGTCTCTCCTTGTTAAATTAGAAGTTGATTGCTTGGTGTTTCCTTGCTTCTTATTTGCAGACCTTGTTTTTCTTACCATTACGCTATAGTTTTTCTTCATACTCTGCTTATTTGATTAAGAGTAGTATGATCTCGCCCCATAATTGTTTAGCAGTAATTGGAATATCTATACCTTGGTGTCAAGCATGCCCGTGAGTCGTATATCGTGATTACGTGATCCCCCTCCCTTAAGTGCTACTTAGGATTAATTGGGTAATTTTCTATGTTGGTGATATTACTTAGGGGTTGCCTACCTATTGAATACTCGTTCGAGTTGAGTTTATTCGATAAAGTTAATTGCCTAAGTGAGATTGGTTATAGCTGATTCCCTTGCCGGGATGATTTGGTTTTCTTTGGTTGTGAATTTGGAGGCATGGAATCGTCGACATATGTGCTTTGCTTTCTCCTCGTTATGATACTTTCCTTGTGCTTGGTATTCCTTCAGTGGCTGTTTCTTATGAGTGAGTTTTATCATTCTGGTGATTTAATTCCTTGTATTTGATTGCTCATCGCACCCTGCATTTTGTTTGTTGTTTTTATGCCTGTTGTGGCACTATATGTTGTTCTGTCGCATTCTGGTTGTTTTTCTCAGTACTGCATTGCATATTTAAATTGGGACTACGGGCTGACATCCGGGAGCTTTCCCCCTGTACTGTATCGCATATTTAAATTGGGACTACGGACTGAGATCTGGGAGCTTTCCCCCTGTACTGCATCGCATATATAAATTGGGACTACGGACTGAGATCTGGGAGCTTTCCCCCTGTACTGCATCGCATATATAAATTGGGACTACGGACTGAGATCCGGGAGATTTCCCCCTCGACTGCAACACATATTTAAATTGGGACTACGGACTGAGATCCGGGAGCTTTCCCCATGTACTGCATCGCATATTTAAATTGGGACTACGGACTGAGATCCGGGAGCTTTCCCCCTGTACTGCATTGCATGACAAATCCCGAGTTACGGACTGAGTTCCGGTGAGGTTACCATTGATGAGATTGGATTGAAAGATATATATATATATATATATATATATATATATATGTATTCTGAAAAGTATTTGTCTTGCAGAAAAGTGATATTTGAAAAATCAGTATTTGGGGAAGTATATTTGAATACCACGTATTTTGAAGGAACTATGCTTTAAGGATTTCCTTTTTAAAAAAGATATAAATATACATTCAGAGAAACTATGTTTCAAAGAAGTTTTCCTTATTTACGAAATGACTATATTTTCAAAACCTTCAAATCTAAACTCACGATTTAAATGCTTTCACTCGACTTTTTTACCAGCTCTATTGGGTTTATTGGTTTAAGCCTGATATGAAGAAATTGATATAGTGATAGGTAGTTAATGCTCATTGAGTTGTGACTTCGACTTTGGCTTGACATTTCTTATGTTCTCTTTACGTATTTCTACTTTGTTGCCGTAGATCGTATTTGCTGAGCTTTCTTCCGTATTATTCTATCTTACTGTTTGTCTCAGCAAAATTCTTTAGATAGACACTACGTTTCGGTCATTATCTTCGTACTTATGCCTTTTCCTTATTAGTCCAGTGGGGTCCTGACTAGTCCTCGTCACTACTTCACCGAGGTTAGTCTTGATACTTACTGGGCACCGCTGTGGTGTGCTCATACTACTCTTCTGTGCATTTTTGTTTTGCACAGATCCAGGTATTGACCATTAGTAGCTACACGGATCATCGTTGATGAGGAGACTCAAGGTAAACCTGCTGCTGCGTTCGTAGGTTTCGGAGTCACCTTCCAGTTTATCTCCAGTTGTACTTATTCATTTCTAGACAGTTGTAGTTAGATTTTGTAGAAAGAATTCGTAGAGCTTATGACTTGTATTTACCGGGTTTTGGGAAATTGTAAACTCTGTCAAGATTTCCATATCGAGACCGTTATGTTTTATTTCATTATTGTTGATACTCAGTAATATATTAGGCTTACCTAGTCCCTAAGACTAGGTGCCATCACGGTACCTAACGGAGGGAAAAATTGGGTCGTGACAGATTAGAAAAGCTCAAAATGAGGAAGAAAGAAAGTAAAAAAAAAAACTTACCATGGGTTTTCACCTTCAACCAAACCTCGAAGAGAGGTATTTCCAAGAACATTCTTCTAAAGGAGCGATTAACAAAAAAATTTCTACCTAATCACGAAAACCGGAGACATTCTCGACGACTCCCATGGTTGCTGCAAAAGAAAAAGAAACAGTCACGGTACTGATAATTTATCAAAAATAAAGAAGGAAAGTGAGAAAAATTGTACTCACGTGCAAAGTTCCATTTCTCAGGGAAGGGGAGATTTTCTTCACCTACTAAACCTGTAGTAGGGACAACAACGTACCGAACATACCATCCTCTATCCTTATCATCATCTGGTATAGCTAAAACTCTTTTACTCCTAGCCGCGAGAGTAAAAACACCTTGGCGGAACAACATCAGAGAATAGAGGTGAATAAGATGATGGAAAGTAAATGGAACGGAAGCTAAGTTGGCCAAATACCTCAGGCATGAAACTTCCCTCCAAACAAGAGGACTGATCTGTCCCAAACAAACATTGAAGAATCGACAGAATTCTCTGATGGCAGGGTTGATGGGAGGCTTAAATCCTAAAGTGAAGGGATAAGTGTATACAAAAGAATACCCAGTTCTATAAGAGGTTATCCTTTGATTATCTTTAGGAACTACAACTAGAAAATCAGATTTCCAACAACAATATCTGTGTACGAGTGACACTAAACCCTCTGTTATTTGGGTAGGATGAAGGTCAGCACTGTCATGTGATGACATGGAAGAAAGATGTTTACTAATGGCCCAACTATCCTTTACAAAAGAAAACTCAGCGGGGACAATCTTATCGACTCTCGGTTCACGAAGTGGTTTATTATGTTCCCTACTCTTCGAAGAAGATCTGGAATCCCTAGCCCTTGAAGAAGATGAAGGAATATTAGACCTAGAAGATGGTGGAGGAGTAATATGAGAAGAAGAAGAACCCCTGGAAAGAGTAGTACTTAAACTCCTAAGTCTATCACCCCTCCTACTCTGGATTGGAGCAGAAGGAGGAGTTAATTCGTCTACAATGATGATCTTTTTGGGTTGCTGGCTTGAGGAAGGCATGTTTACAAGGAAGAAGAATTTAAAAACAATGAAAGGGAGTTAGAAGTTTTTCGTGAAAGCAAAGGAAAGAAAAGAGGTATTTATACTCATAGGCACCGTCAAAAAATAGAAAAAACAGTGATGTGAAAGTCATAATTGCAGAACTAATCCGAGAATACCACGTGGCACGAGTTTTAAATGGAATCGACAGGTGACGTATACATTCAGAGACGGATGCGATGGTACGAGTGAAGCGACGGCAAAATATTCCCGCTATAAATGATTACCCCCTTTCCAAATATTTAATTGATAAATAAATGGTAAGTGTGGGGATATATTGGTAAAAATAGGCTTCACACGTGTACTAATTCTGATGACAAGGCAATCCATGTGGAGCAATAGAAACATGACAACTGGTCATAAATTTACAAAGAGGTACGAGACAGTTAAATACGTGAACCTCAATCTAAATTAAGAGTTGAAGATACACGGTCGGAATGAACCAAGGCAGACTAAAGGGTGGATTCAAATATTTTCAATCAATGATCCAAACGGTATGTAATCTTCACGCAACAGTTACGATGTAACGACCCGGTCGTACGTTCGTAGAATTTGTATTATAATTACTATTATTGACTTGTCATAGGTTGATTATACTGTTATTGATGTGTTAGAGTTGGTAGGCTTGAAATCGGAATGGTTATAAGGAGAAATTAGTCACTTAGTCTTAAAAATAGCCTTAAAATGGGAAAAGTCAACTGAGAGTTGACTTATTGGTAAATGACCTCGGAATGCGGATTTATTGGCTCGGATAGCTTCGTTAGGTGATTTAGGACTTAGGAGTGTGTTCGGAATATTTTTGTGATGTCCGGTGTAGAATTAGGCTTGAATTGACGAAAGTTAGTTTTTGGCGATTTCCGGTTGACAGTGGAAAATATGCTATCGGGGCCGGAATGGAATTCCAGAAGTTGGAACAGGTTCGTAATGCCATTTTGGATATGTGTGCAAAATTTCAGGTCAATCGGATGTGTTTTGGATAGTTTCGGCATCGTTGGTGGAATTTAGAAATTTGAAAGTTCATAGGCTTGAATTCGATGTGATTTTAGTGTTTTGCGTTGTTTTTGGTGATTCGAAGGCTCGACTAAGTTTGTGTGATGTTATGGGATGTGTTGATATGTTTTGGTTGAGGTCTCGAGGGTCTCGGGTGAGTTTCGGGTGGTTTCGGGCCATTTCTAGGTCATTTCTAGTTGTTGGTTTTTGGCTTCAGGGGTGTACAGTGCGATAACATTGATTCGGATGCGTTAGCACATAGAAGATTTGGAAAAATCTAGTTGTGTTGTGCGATCGCACAAGGCTTCTTGCGATCGCGTAGAGTAAATTTTCTGCTGCACTGTCCCGACTTTGGAAGCTTATAACTCACAATCTATAAGGAATTTGAAGATGATCCAAAAATGAAAGTTGTATCTCTTGATGTATAGTTTTCAGAAAGTTAAGCCAATTGTAATTTGGAGTTTTGTACAAAAAGTTATGACTATTATACCAAAGGCTATCCGGAAGAGTTGGAGAAGGATGTTGGAAAATTGTTCAGTGTTGTCGCACCTGAGGGGCCGCGATCGCGGAGAGTAAAATAGGGCAGGTGAAAATTTGTTCAGTGCTATCGCACCTGAGGGGAAGCGATCGCGGAGAAGGGGAGATGTTGTGCTGTGCGATCGCGGGGTGTTGACCGCGTTCGCATAGGTCAAATGTGAGGCCTGGAAAATAAAGATGTGCAATCGCGGATTGTTGACCGCGTTCGCACTGAGTAAAGGCCTGGGCAATATAAAATAAACCTTTTCGCGACCTAAACTCTTTTTACACCATTTTTGTACGGACAAAGAGAACTTGAGGCGATTTGTGAAGAGGAAAATCAGTGTTCTTCATAGAGGTAAATATTTTGATCATTAAAACTCAATTATGGATGATTATAGAACATAATATCGGTATTAAATTCATGAAAATCAATAGAAAAAGGTGGGTTTAGGGCTTGAGATTATGAGACCTTTAGGGGTCGATTTGAGGGGTCAAACGAACTCCGATTTTGGTGTTCTTTATATGTACGGACTCGTGAGAGAACGAAAAACATTTTGGTATAAAAAGTTCTGAGTTTCGGGACGCGGGCCCGGGGGTCGGGTTTTGACCGAATTCGGATTTTTGAGCTAAATTCGATATTTTTAAATTGGAATTTATTCCTTGAGCATAATTTGATGATAAAAATCTGAACTTGGTAGATTTAGAGCATCCAAAAGTTTATTCGAAAGGCAAATGCATTGCGAAGTAATTTGGGGCTAGTTTGAGGTAAGTAATGTCTTTAAATCCTGTCATGAGGGTATGAAACCCCGGATTATGCACCCTTTCACGGGTTTTGAAATGCAAAGGTTAAAACTTTGGAGATATATTCCTTACTTAGGCGACTATTGAGTTGCGAAACGGCTTTCTAAAGCTTATTTCCAATAGTACTATATATACTTGATATGCTTTGGGTTGTAAGTCATGTTTGGGGCCTAGTGCCGACTTGTTTACCCCTTGGGGGTTGTGTTTACTATATTTTCCTCACTGATATGTTATGACTTTACACTCAGTCTTTTCCTGATAAATTATTTTGACACTCGGAGTATTTTGATACTATTTATTGAAAAAAGAAACACTGTTTTGGGTCGAGAACCCGGTATATTTATGGCCTGAAGGGCAAATTGAGAGTGTTTGACTGAGTGAGGCTGCTGGCCTATATTGTGAGGATGTTAGGATATGAGTGAGGCTGCTGGCCTATATTGTGAGGATGATATGATATGAGTGAGGGTGCGGGCCTACATTGTGTGTGATTTATGCCATGTTGTAGCTTATTATAGCGCTTAGGCTGTAGGAGCCCCTCCGGAGTCTGTACACACCCCCAGTGAGCGCAGGTACCTAATGAGTGTTGCCCGCGGGGCTTATGCTGAGTGATTGTGAGGTTGCCTGATGGGCAGAGTGATTGTGAGGTTGCCTGATGGGCAGAGTGATTGTGAGGTTTCCTGATGGGCAGAGTGATTGTGAGGTTTCCTGATGGGCTAATACGGAAAGATATTGTTACGAGAAATGATTATGGCCCGAGGGGCAGTTTTATGAAGATTTTTACTGAGTTTTCCAAACTATGATTTACTTCGTTTTCAAACTAGTTTTTACTGAGAAATTCTGATATTACACTTGGTTCAAAGGATTTCTGGAAACTGATTTCGAACTTATGTATTTGATGAATACTACCTGGTGACTTGGTGTTTTACTGGCTTTTGTGAAATTGTGTATCTGTACTGTGTGTTTTATATTTCTCAGACTGTGATTTATTTTCATTACTACTGAGTTGGCATACTCATAAAGACTCCATGCGACTTTGTGCACAGATCCAGGTACCGATTTGGAGCAGTAGCTGCCTTGTTCGTTAGCAGCAGTTCACAAGATTTTGAGGTAGCTGTCCAGCGTCCACAGCTTCTCCATTTCCCTTCCTTGATTAGTTTTAGAAATTGATTCATAGAAATTTATTATGACATTCGCAGAGTTAGATTTATTTCTTTTTAGATGCTCATGATCATTGACTCAAGTCTTGGGAGGTTTTGTTTAGGTTTTGTTTAGACTTATTGGGGCGTTAAGATTTAAATAGTTTATTTTGTTGCTATGCTCGCTGCTTATCATTGTATTGTGAACTATTATAAAAGAACCAATGCGTAGTAAAGTGATGGTTGGCTAGCCTAGTTCCACGATAGGCGCCATCACGGCCTGTTAGGATTTGGGGTCGTGACATACGATTATCTACTGTAACGTTACATTAGTGATATTATTAGTCATTAATGCTCAATAATTAAGAAGAGTAGGCGTTATATTAAGAACTTCCCTATAAAAGGGAGTAAAATATCACTTGTATGGACACATCCGAACCACTAATGAAATACAATTACTTTTACGCATTCTTATTGCTTTCTGATTGCAAATCTAATTATTATTAGTCAAATTTCTTGGTTATCAGAAGACCGAGTACTTCTTAAAATAGCTTTGGCAGAGAATCTAATTCTTTGGTTAAACAATGGGACTGGAGTTCCAATTTCCTGTTGGTTGTTATCGTTGGCGTTTGACATGATTCGTGAAAGGTTGTTCGAGAAAAAACAAAGATTATCAGATTCCCGGTAATGGAACCAATTTATTTAACCAAAGAATTAGATTCTTTGCCAAAGCTATTTTAAGAAGTACTCGGGCTTATGATAACCGCGGAAATTGACTAATAATAATGATTAAATTTGTAAGAAAGCAATAAGAATGCGTAAAAGTAAATATATTTCAGTAGTGGTCCGAAAGTATCTATACAAGTGATATTTTACTCCCTTTTATAGGAAATTTCTTAATATAACGCCTACTCTTCTTAATGATTGAGCATTAATGACTAATAATATCATTAATGTAACGTTACAATAGGTAATCGTAATTGTTGCGTTAAGATTATGTAACGTTTGGCTCATAGATTGAAGATCTTTGAATCTGCCCTTTATTCTGCTTTGGTTCATTCTTACTGTGTCTCTTCAACTCCTCAGTTAGATTGGGGATCCCGCATCTAATTGTCTCGTGGGTATGTTGTTTCGTTCCCCTTTGTCTCGTACCTCTTTGTAAATTTATGACCAGTTGTCATGTTCCTATTGCTCCACATGGATCACCTTGTCATCAGAAATATTACACGTGTGAAGCCTATTTTTTTACCAATACACACGTGTGTACGTAGCCCCCACAATTAGACATAAATGTTTATTTGAATTACCTATGGGGTAAATTCCCTCTTACAAGGTTAGACAAGAGACTTACCTCGCCTCAAAGCTTACTTCCCGGCCTCAAGTTCACTCTAAAGCCTCAACTCGGTGGCGAACAATCCAAAACTAATCAAACGGCATATAAATAAATCAATACATGCTCAAAAGTTCATATCTCAACTATCAAAGTCATTTCCCTACCCTATTTGAAGAAATTCTAAAATTCACCACCGGGACCATGTGCCCGAATTTCGGAAATTTTTGAAGAAAGTTGTTACTCATACCCTCATGAACTCAAATATATGATTTTCTCTAAATTACACAATCAATTTCGTGGTCAAATAACATTTTTAACAAAACCTAGGTTTTTCATCTAACCCACAAATTCCACGAATCTACATGTTAAAAATCTACTCATAATCTATGTATTAAACTCACATTAGGTAGAAATTACTTACCCTCAATAGCTAGGTTGAAATCCCCATTTTGAAGCTCCAAAATCGCCCAAGTGTGTGAAAAATGAAAGAGAAAGGGCTAAGTCCTGTATTTAAAACAAGGTTCTGCCCAGCTGAAACCTCCCTTCTTCGTGAACGCAGAAGAAGTCTCACATTTGCGAAGGCCTACATTGCCTGGGCATCACGAACGTGATAGCAACCACGCGATCGCGAAGGGCAAGGTGTACTGAACCCCATCTGTCTCCATTCCCCACGCGAACGAGAGATGGTCTTCGCGAACGCATAGGCTTAGGATCACCAGGATCCGCGAACGCGAGAGCCTGATCGCGAACGCGAAGGGTAATTTCCACTGTCCCAATTCTGTCATGACCCAAAATCTAACCATGGTCGTGATGACGACTATCGTGTTACAAGGGAAGCTTATTTCCCAAAATATTACTACTAAATCGTTTATATGAAATTAATATAACATTTCCAACATTTAAATTTTTCATAAACAACTAAATCTGATTATAAATGATATAAAAAACGGAAACGAGCCCAAAACATCGGGGGTGTCACTATGTCATGAGCGTCTAACTCTACGAACTAAGATGTATAATTGTCTAACTGTCCAAAAGAAGAAATGACAAAAGGAGTAACAAGGCCCTGTGAACGCTAGCAGCTATTGAGCAGTAGTGACGAGCTAAGAAAAACAGTCCAATTATTTATTTTCACCATTTAAAAATAACAGGAATAAACTGGTAATTCCATATCTTAGTAAATGCCACAAAGAAATTTAACAGATAAATGTAGCAATATCAAAAGTAAATGCAACCTTACAGCAATGTCACTCCATCACTCATCACTCGCACCCAGCACTCAACACTCAACGCTCAATACACTCAACACTCTGCGCTCACTGGGGGTGTGTACAGACTCCGTAGGGGCTCCCAAAGCCCAAGCGCTAAGCACAGGCAGCTCACGTGCCATAATATCAATACCTGGATCTACACGGTCAGCTCACGTGCTATGCAGACAACTCACGCGCTATGGTATCAATACCTGGACCCGCACGATCAGCTCACGTGCTACGTGGACACTCACGCGCTATGGTACCAATATCTTCACAACCAGGCCTCAGCCGCACTCAGTCATGTACCTCTCCAGCCTCACAATGCACCAAAAATAAGGAAACACAACCCACATCAAGTATCACAACATATCAGCAACATAATAGAGACTGAGGGTAAACATGTACAATAATTTCTATGACTGAGTAAAAATAATGTGAGCATGAATAAAGCCTAAACATGATTTCTAACATAAAGGAAAACAAGTTCACCAACAAGTAAATGCATAACCACAGATAATAGTTATTAGGACTCACAGCCTCACGGTACAGACCAAGTATCAATCCCTCGAGGTATACACCCACACTCCCATCACCTAGCGTGGGTATCACCTCCAGACAATCACATGATATCAAATTGTCCAGGTTTATACTCTCAAAGCCAGAGTTAAAACTCTTACTTACCTCAATAGCGTAAAGTCCTACTCCGGGATGTCGTCGTCCCTTGACTCGGTCTCCAAAGCTCCAAATCTAACCATAATCAGATTAATACCATCAACATAGGCTAACGAATCAAATTCCACAATAAAAACTACACAATATGCCAAAACTCCAAAATCGGCCAAAATTCGGTCCCCGGTCCCACATCTCAGAACCAGTCAGCAATGGAAGAATCAAAACGCTCGTCCTCTCCCGAGTCTAACCATATAATATTTATCAAAATCGGACTCCGTTTGGTCCCTCAAATCTTCACCTCAAACTCTCCAAAACTCAAGTCCTAACTCCCTCAATTTCACTTTGAAATCATCAATCATATCCCAAAACAAAGATGTATTCATAAAATATAACCAAAACCGAGTAGATAACACTTACCCCAATCCATATGGTGAAAATAGCCTCCAAAATCACCCAAATCCGAGCTCCCCAACTCAAAATATGACTGAATGAACAAACCCTTATTTTATATATTTTTCTGCCTCGTTTCTCATGCCAAACGATCCCGAAACTCGCTTTTTATGCCTCCAATGGATTCCTTTTAAAATTCTAGTCAAGTTAGAATTTTGAATCACTCAATTTGACCTTATAATGAAGGAGATATGTTGGTTTAAATATTTGCAAATAGTTCAGATTTTTAAATACGCCGTCAATGACAATTCTGTAATTAATCTGAAAAATCTGGCAACCTAATTCTTAGTAAAATGACCATAAAATCCAAATACGATGTCGAAATTCGACGATTCTTTTTGCTACAGGTCCGTAATTACGATACATATCTAATGCTTCAATCACAAAAGAATCGGAGCTCATTTGTTCAATATGATATCATTTATGCTTGAAGAAACGACGTCGAAATATAAAAAATACGAGCGCAACGCAGCTCAAACCTATCCGAAACTCACCCGAGGACCTCGGGACCTCAACTAATAATTCAAACAAGTCATATCACTACCCAAACTTAGTCGCTCCGAAACATACAAAACAACACTAAAACACAAAATCAACCTCGAATTCAAGCCTCAAAACTTCTAAACTTCTAAAATTCACCAACTACTTCGAAACCTATCAAACCACGTCTGAATGGCCTCAGTTTTTGCGCATACGTCAAAAATGATACTGCAAACCTACTCCAACTTCCGAAATTCCATTCCATCCCAGATACCTAATTTACCACTGCCGACCAAAATTACCAAATTTTTAACTTTTTCCAATTCAAACCTACTTCTACCACGGACCTCCAAATTATACTCCTAAGTCTAAAATCACCCAACGAAGCTAACTGAATCATAAAAGATCCCTATCCAAATTCGTTTACTCTTAAGTCAACTTTCGGTTGACTTTTCTAACTTAGCTTTCTAACTAAGAGACTAAGTGTCGCATTTCACTCCAAGACTACTCCGGACCCAAGCCTACCAACTCGATACAACTCAACACAGCTGAACAACATATAAAGAAGCAAAAATGGGGGAAACGGGGCTATAACTCTCAGAGCGAACGATAGCGAACGATGGGGTCATTACAAATTCCTTCTTCGCGAACACGATGTCCCTCCCGAGTTCGCGAAGAAGGAAATCAAAACTGGAAATCTGGTTTCCTAAGTTTAGCTCAGGGCGGTCCGAAACATACCTGAGCCCCTCGGGACCTCTTCCAATATACCAACAAGTCTATAAACATAATACAGACCTGCTCGAACTCTCAAAACGCGTAAAATAACAACAAAACCAATAATCATACCCCAAAACCAAACATAATCAAAATATGAACTTCAAGTTTCCAAATCGCTCCGAACGCGCCGAATCATACTTAAACTACTCGGAATGACACTAAAACTTGCGTGCAAGTCTTAAATGACTTTATGGAACTATTCAGGATCTAGGAATCCCATTCGGATCTCGATATCACCAATACCTACTCCAAACCAAATTTGAAGAACTTCAAAAACCTTCAAACAACCAACTTCCACTATTGGGTGCCGAATCGCTCCTGAGTCCTCCAAAACCCGATCCGAACATACACAGAAGTCCGAAACTATCATACGAACCTATTGGAACCTTCAAATCTCGATTCTGAGGTCATTTGTTAAGAATGTTGACCGAAGTCAAACTTAGCCTTTTTAGCCAACCTTAAGGAACTAACTGTTCCGATTTCAACCAGAAATCTTCCAAATCCTGAACTAACTTTCTCGCGAGTCATAAAATAGTAGAATCACATAGAGGAAGTCTTATTTATGGGAATGGGGTTCTAGAAAGTAAAACGACTGATTGGATCGTTACATTCTCCACTTCTTAAATGAACGTTCATCCTCGAACTAGTTTAGAATCATACTCGGAGTGCTGAATAAGTGTGGATATATGCTCCGCATGTCCTCCTCGGACTCCCTGGTCACCTCTTCGACTGGTTGTCCTCTCCACTGAACCTTTACAGCGGAAATCCTCTTGGATCTCAATTGGCGAACCTGCATATCAACAATGGCAACTAGCTCCTCCTCATAACCCAGGATCTTATCTAACTGAATCGTGCTGAAGTCTAACACATGTGACAAGTTGGAACGATACCTCTGGAGCATAGACACGTGGAAGACCGGATGAACTCCCGATATACTGGGAGGTAAGGCAAGCTCATAAGCAACCTCCATGTCACGACCCAATTTCCATTTTAGGTCGCGATGGCGCCCAACACGGATGTTAGGCAAGCCAACACTAATTAACTAATGGTTTCCATTTAGTTTACCAAACATTGCCAACATTTACTTAACTTAGATTTATAGCATTCAATAAATAACGAGTAATGTAGGAAACTTAAACTCAAATGACCAAAAGAAGTCATAATTAAGTAATTACACCCTAAAAGAATAGTCTACTAATGTGTGTGCTAGGAACTAGTGTCACAAATATGTGGGCATCTAGTAGAATGTACAAAAGAATATATCTACCCTACTTCCAGAAATAGAATATACAATAAATAACAAAAGAGAGACTCCAACACGCTGCTAGACGGCATCAGAAGGGAGCAGCTCACCGTGAAATCTCGGTCAAGTATTAGGAACGTGCACTAGACGGGAGCTAGATGCACCTGCCTCAGATCCTGTACAATTAAGTACATAAGCATAGTATGAGTACATAAACAATATGTATCCATTTTAACCTCGAAGAAGTAGTAACGAGGGGTTGACTTGACACTTACTAGGGCCAAAATAATATAATTAAGTGTGAGGCTAAGCATGGACATCAAGAATAAATAATAGATAATAACATGAAGTGACAAGTCTTTCCATAAATATAAATTTCAATTTCTATCATTTCAGTTAACAATTTATATTTCAAGGCATTTAAAGCAGTTCATATCATAGAAAGTTCCAAGTAAATGGCATGCATGGGTAATGCCAAGGTCGTACGACCCGATCCAACAAAATAATAAAAATATGCACTGCTGGAGGGTCGAACGACGCGAACCATAGATGCATCTATTACCCCACTCACGAATCATACATGCGATGCGGTCAAATACAAATAAACACATCATATAGTCAATCAAGAATTCATCATGAAAGCAATTACCCAAGAAAATGTCAACTTTTCTTTAACGGTCAAGAAAATGATGTTTAACCTTTTAAAAGTTCATTTTCAGAGTTCGATATAAATTAAGCAATTTAATTTGACAATAAGGTTTCAAGTATGGCAAGTAAAGCATACTTTTGGGTCCTAGACTACCCGTACTTAGCACAATAGTAGCTACACACGAACTCTCATCAACTCGTGCGTACGTAGCCCCCCACAATTAGGAACACATATTCAATTATTTCGCCTTTGGAGAAAATTACCTCTTACAAGATTAGAAAGGAGACTTACCTTGCCCCAAAGATTACTTCCGAGCTCAAGAATGCTCTCAAACCCTCAAATAAGAGCCGGACAATCAGAAGCTATCCAAATAAGGTAAAGACTAATCAATATAAGCTCCAAAGTTCACACTTCCACTATTAGAGCAATTACCCAACCCAAATTACAAGTGTAACGACCTGGTCTGTCGTTACATAGAACATGTATTATAATTACTGTTATTGACTTGTCATAGGATGGTTATACTGATCATGATGTGTTAGAGTTGGTAGGCTTGGAATCGGAATGGTTGTAGTGAGAGTTTAGTCATTTAGTCTTTAAAAAATAGCCTTATAGTTGGAAAAGTCAACTGAGAGTTGACTTATTGGTAAACGGCCTAGTAATGCAGATTTTATGGCTTGGATAGCTTCGTTAGGTGATTTGGGACTTAAGAGTGTGTTCAGAATAATTTTGTGATGTCCGGTGTAGAATTAGGCTTGAATTGGCGAAAGTTAGTTTTTGGCGATTTCCGGTCGGCAGTGGAAAATAGGCTATCGAGGTGAATATGGAATTCCGACAGTTGGAACATGTTTGTAATCTCATTTTGGATTTGTCTGCAAAATTTCAGGTCAATCGGAGTTGTTTTGGATAGTTTCGGCATCGTTGGTGGATTTTAGAAATTTCAAAGTTCTTAGGCTTGAATCCGATGTGATTTTGGTGTTTTGAGGTTATATTTAGTTTTTTTAGAGTGAAACTAAGTTTGAATGATCATTTATGATGTGTTGGTAAATTTGGTTGGGGTCCCGAGGGGCTCGGGATTGATTTCGGGTGATTAACGGACACTTCCGGACTTGAAATATCTGTTGTTTTTGCTGGTGTGTTGCAGGGTGTAAATTACTCTATGCGATCGCAGGGTATCATATGCGATCGCATAGGTCTGTTGGTAAGGCCCCGAAATTTGTTCTGTGAAGAGGTGCGATCGCAGAGTAGAGAGACGCGTGTGTGTGTGCAACCGCACAGAGGCCTGGGCGCGTGAGAGAAAGGGTGTCTAGAGCACTGTGCGATCGCGTGCACAGTGTTGCGATCGCATGAGAGAGGAGAAAGGACATTGTGCGAACGCTCCTGGGAGCGTGCGAATGCACAGGCCACTTTATTAAAAATATGGGCAGTTATATTTAAAAAAAACCTTCGCGACCATAACGTATTTTTACACCATTTATGAACGGGAAGAAGCTTTTGAGGCGATTTTGAAGAGGGAAAATCAGTTTTCATCATAGAGGTAAGTATTTTGGACCTTAAAACTTGATTATAGGTGATTAAGGAACATAATCTCAGTGTTTAATTCATGAAAATCAGTAGAAAAAGGTGGGGTTAGGGCTTGAGATTACGAGACCTTTAAGGGTCCATTTGAGGGGTCAAATGGACTCCGATTTTAGCGTGCTTTATATGTACGGACTCGTGATATGACAAAGAACATTTTGGTATAAAAATTTCTGAGTTCTGAGATGCGGGCCCGGGGGTCGGGTTTTAGCAAATTTCGGGTTTTGAGCTAAAATTGATATTTTTCAATTGGAATTCATTCCTTAAGTATAATTTGATGATAAAGGTCTGATATTTATAGATTTGGAGAACTCGGGAGTTGATTCGAGAGGCAAGCGTATTGCGAAATTGTTTTCGGGCTAGTTTGAGGTAAGTAATGTCTTTAAATCCTGTCCTGAGGGTATGAAACCCCGGACTCTGCACCCTTTCACGGGTTTTGGAATGCAAAGGTTGGAACTTTGGAAATATATTCCCTATTTAGGAAACTATTGAGTTGCGAAATCTATTTTAAAGCTTATGCTTAATAGTATTGATATATATTTGATATGTTTTGGGTTGTAAGCCATGTTTGGGGCCTAGTGCCGATTTGTTTACTCCTTGAGGTTGATTTTACTATTTTCCTCACTGATATGTTATGATTTTCACTCAGTCTTTTCTTGATAATTGTTTTGACACTCAGAGTATTTTGATACTATTTATTGAAAATGAAACACTGTTTTTGGGTCGAGAACCCGATATACTTATGGCCTGAAGGGCGTGTTGAGAGTGTCTGACTGAGTGAGGTTGCGGGCCATTATTGTGAGGATGTTGTAAAATGAGAGAGGTTGCGGTCCAATATTGTGTGTGATTTATGCCATGTTGTGTCTTGTTATAGCGCTTGGGTTGTAGGATCCCCTCCGGAGTCTGTACACACCCCAGTGAGCGTAGGTACCTAATGAGTGATATTGCCCGCGGGGCTGATATTGAGTGATTGTGAGGTTGCTTGATGGGCTGATACTGAGTGACTGTGAGGTTTCCTGATGGGCTGATACTGAGTGATTGTGAGGTTGCCTGATAGGCTGATACTGAGATTTTTATGAGAAATGATTATGGTCCGAGGGGCAGATTTATGAAAATTTTACTGAGTTTTTGAACTATGATTCACTTCGTTTTTAAAACTGATTTTTACTGAGAGTTTTACCGAGATATATTGAAATTATACTTGTTTCAAAGGATTTCCGGAAATTGGTTGTCGAACTTATGTATTTGATGAATACTTTCTGGTGACTTGGTGTTTTACTGTTTTTGTGAATTGGTGTATTTGTGTTGTGTGTTTCGTATTTCTCAGACTGTGATTTATATTCATTACTACTGAGTTGGCGTACTCATCATTACTCCTTGTGCCTCTGTGCACAGATCCAGGTACCGGCTCGGAGCAGTAGTTGTCTCTGTTCGTTAGCAGCAGTTTACGAGATTTTGAGGTAGTTGTCTAGCGTCCACAACTTCTCCATTTCCCTTCCTTATTTAGTTTTAGCATTTCATTCCTAGACTTTATTTAAGACACTAGTAGAGTTAGTTTTATTTCGTAGATGCTCGTGACCATGTTGACTCCAATCTTGGGAGGTTTTGGTTAGAGTTGTTTAGACTATTATTGGGGAGCTAAGACTTAAAGAAGTTATTTTATGCTATGTTTGTTGTTTATTATTGAATTGTGAATTATTATAATAGAACAAATGCGTAGTAATGTGATGGTTGGCTAGCCTAGTTCCACGATAGGCACCATCATGCCCTGTTAGGATTTGGGGTTGTGACAACAAGATTCTTAAAATCCACCCCCGGACCTACGTGTCCGGATTCCAGAAATTTTCGAAGGAAATCGTTACCCATAACCTTAGGATCAAGAATATGTGATTTTTACCAGATTCCATAATAAATTTCATGGTTATTTTTATCAAAACCCTAGGTTTCACTCTAAACCCATAATTTTCACTAATTTACATGTTGTAATCTACCCATAAACTATGTATTAAACTCACATTATGTAGAAACTACTTACCTCACAAAGCTAGGTTGAAATCTCCCATTTTGAAGCTCCTAAATCGCCCAAGTATTGAGTGAAGTGAGTCAAAAATGACAAACTCCCGTATTAAATGAAGGCCAATGCCTTCAGCGACTTTCGCACCTGCGGTCTCGCTTTTACGGACCATTATCGGCATCTGCAGAAAGGGGCAAGACCATATAGGATCGCACCTGCGGACAGGTGAATGCACATGCGGTTCCGTTTTTGCGGAAAAGGGACCACATCCGCAGAACCTGGGCTCCGCTCTTGAACCGCAATTGCGCAGCTTCACCCGCATTTGCGAGCACGCACTTGCGGCTACCCAACCGCAGGTGTAGTCGCACTAGAACTGGTGCACTAGCAGCTCATTTTGAGCTTAGACTCGACTCGCGCGACATCCGAATGGCATCCGGGGCCCCCGAGGCCCCGTCCAAACATACCAAGAAGTTCAAAATCGTAAAACGGACTCGCTCGAACCTTCGGAACGCCTGAAACAACATTAAAACTAAGAATCACACCCTAAAACCAATTGAATCAAACTTATGAACTTTAAGTTCTTAAATCTACTTCTAGCGTGCTGAAACATACTTATACTACTCGGATTGATACCAAATTTTGCGTGCAAGTCTTAAATGACATTACAGAACTATTCCCGATCTCGGAAATCCGTTTGGACCTCGATATCACCAAAACTCTTTCCAAACCACATTTATAGAACTTCTAAAACCTTCAAGAATCCTACTTTCACTATTTGGCGCCGAAACACTTCTAGGTCATCCGAAACCCGTTTCGAACATACGCCCAAGTCCAAAATACTCATACAAACCTATTGGAATCGTCAAATCCCGATTTCGTGGTCGTTTGCTCAAAATGTTGACCAAAGTCAAACTTGGCCTTTTAAGCCAACCTTAAGGAACCAAGTGTTCTGATTTCAACCCAAACTCTTTCAAATAACGAACCAACTATCCCCGCAAGTCATAAATCAACAAAAGCAAGTATTGGAAGTCTTATTTAAGGGCACGGGGTTCTAGAAAGTAAAATGATCGGTCGGGTCGTTACACTCCCCAACTCGTCTCAACACCTTAAATGAGCCTATAAACCTTGGGCTCAACTTGCCCTTCTTCCCGAATCTCATAATCCCCTTCATCGCCGAGACTTTCAAGAGAAACTTCTCGACCACCATAAATGATAAATCACGCGCCTTTTGATCCACGTAACTCTTCTGTCTGGATTGTGCTGTGCGAAGTCGCACATGAATCAAGTTTACCTTCTCCAAGGCATCCTTCACTAGATCAATACCATATAACTTAGCCTCACCGGGCTCGAACCACCCGATAGGATTACGACATCGCCGACCATATAAAGCCTCAAATGGAGCCATCTCGATGCTGGATTGGTAAATGTTGTTGTAAGCAAACTCGGCCAAAGGCAAGAATCGATCCTAACGTCCCCCAAAGTCAATCACATATGCTCTGAGCATGTCCTCCAGTATTTGAACTATCCGCTCCGACTTCCTGTCGGTCTATGGATGAAATGGTGTTCTGAGCTCTACACGGGTCCCCAACTCACTCTGTACTACTCGCCAAAAATGCAAAGTAAACTGAGGTCCTTTGTCTGATATGATGGAAACAGACACACCATCCAACCGAACTATCTCCTGAATATAAATCTGGGCCAACCTCTCTCAAGTGTACGCAGTCACCACCGGAATGAAGTGTGTCGGCTTGATCAATCTGTGAACAATGATCCAAACTGCATCAAACTTCCGTAAAGTTCGCGGCAACCCAACTACGAAGTCCATAGTAATGCACTCCCACTTCCACTCAGGTATTGTCATCTGCTGGAGTAGGCCACTTGTCTTCTGGTGTTCATACTTAACGGCCTGGAACTTTAAGCATCTAGCTACATACTTAACTATGTCTTTCTTCATCCTCCGCCACCAATAATGTTGCCTCAGGTCGCAATACATCTTTGTGGCACCTGGATGAATGGAATACCGAGAACTGTGTGCCTTCTCTAGAATCCTATCCCTCAAGCCATCGACATTAGGAACACATAGATGACCCTGGAGTCGCAGAACACCATCCTCGTCGATAGTAACCTCCTTGGCACCACCCTGTAGTATCGTCTCTCTAAGAACCATCAAGTGTGAACCATCAAACTGTCTAGCCTTGATCTGCTCCAATAGTGAAGAGTGGGCAATGAAACATGCAAGAACTCGGTTGGGCTTTGAAAGATCCAGTCTCACAAGTATGTTAGCTAGGGACTGAACGTCCAAAGCTAGTGGTCTCTCCTATGCTGAAATGAATGCCAAGCTACCCATACTCTCTACCTTTCTGCTCAAGGAACACGCGACTACATTGCCTTGCCCGGATGATAAAGAATGGTGATGTCATAATCCTTCAGTAACTCAAGCCATCTGCACTGACTCAAATTGAGATCCCTTTGCTTGAACAAATGCCGCAAGTTGCAATGATCAGTGTAAACCTCACAAAACACTTCATAAAGATAATGTCTCCAGATCTTAAGAGCATGAACAATCACGGATAACTCCATATCGTGCACAGGATAATTCTTCTCGTGGTTGCTTCATCTGACGTGAAGCATATGCAATAACTCGCCCCTCCTGCATCAATACACAACCCAAACCAATGCGTGAAGCGTCGCAATACACAATATACATCCCTGAACCGGAAGGCAACACTAGAACTGGTGATGTAATCAAAGCTATCTTCAGCTTCTGGAAGCTCGCCTCACATTCATCGGACCAACGGAATGGAGCATCCTTATGGGTCAGTCTAGTCAAAGGCACTGCAACAGATGAGAAGCCCTCTACAAACCGGCGGTAACAACCTGCTAACCCCAAGAAGCTCCTAATCTCAGTCGCCATAGTAGGATGAGGCCAACTCTAAACTGCCTCGATCTTCTTGGGATCCACCTTAATACCCTCGCCTGATAAAACATTCTCCAAGAATGCTACAGAATCTAGCCAAAACTCACACTTAGAGAACTTAGCATATAGCTTCCGTTCCCGCAAAGTCTGAAGCACCACTCTCAAATGTTGCTCGTGCTCCTCCATGTTGCGCGAGTTGATCAAAATGTCATCAATGAGGACAATGACAAAGGAGTCAATATAAGGCCTGAACACCTTGTTCATCAAATCCATAAATGCCGCTAGGGTGTTGGTCAAACCAAAGGAAGTCACTAGAAACTCATAATGGCCATATCTTGTACGAAAAGCAGTCTCCGGAACATCCGAGTCCCGGATCTTCAACTGATGGTACCCCGATCTCAAGTCGATCTTAGAGAACACCCTAAAACTGTTCAAACAAATCATCAATACGCGGCAACGAGTACTTGTTCTTAATGGTAACTTTGTTCAACTGGCGGTAATCAATGCACATCCGCATAGTCCCATCTTTCTTATTCACGAATAGCACCGATGCACCCCAAGGTGATACACTTGGTTTGACGAACCCCTTTGCTAGAAACTCCTCAAGATATTCCTTCAACTCCTTCAACTCTTTCGGAGCCATACGGTACGATAGGATAGATATATGTTGGGTAACCGGAGCCAAATCAATGTAAAAATCAATATCATGATCTGGTGGCATGCCTGGAAGGTCAGAAGGAAACAAATCGGAGAACTCCCAGACTACTGGTACTGAATCAATCGCCAGAGTCTCTACGGTAGTATCCTGAACATAAGCTAGATAAGTCAAACAACCCTTCTTGACCATATGTCGAGTCTTTAGAAAAGAGATAACCCGACTAGATGTACAAATAGACGAACCCTTCCATTCCAATCTAAGCAACTCTGGCATCGCTAAGGTAACAGTATTGGCATGGCAATCAAGGATGTCGTGATATGGGGATAGTCAGTCCATGCCTAGGATGACCACAAAGTTGGTCATATCAAGCAACAAAAGACCCGCTCTTGTCTCATAACCATGGAATGTGACCACACAGGACCGATAGATCTGATCCACAACAGCAGAATTGCCCACTGGAGTGGACACATAAACAGGAGTACCCAAGGACGCACGAGGAATATCCAGGAAATGAGCAAACATAGATGACACATATGAATAGGTAGACCCTGGATCAAATAGTACTGAAGCATCCCTACTGCATACAGAAATAATACTTGTGATCACGACATCTGAGGCAACTCCATCTGGTCTGGCCGCAAAAGCATAGAACTTGGCTGGAATGCCACCTGACTGGCCTCCACCTCAAGGACGGCTTGTACCCACCTGCCCTCCGCCTCAAGACAGCCGGATAGCTGGTGGGACAGTTGGTGTTGTAATCATAGGTTGCTGGCCCTGCTACACTGCCTTTCCTCGAAGCTTGGGGCATAACCTCTACATATGACTAGGATCCCCACACTCGAAACAAACTCTCGGTGCGGTGGACGGATGACCTGAAGTCTGTCCCTGAAGGCCTGAATACCCACTAGAGGAACCCTGAATAGCTAGTGGGCGGTAAGAACTCTCTGGCATGGCACTGAAATAGGGTCGTGCTGGAGCACCCCGAGTAGGCAACAGTGCTGGATATGCGGGCATGCTGGACTTACCCCTCACGAACTGACCTCTACCCCCAGCCGGGGAACCTCTAAACTCTCTAGAATATTGAAACCTATTATCCCCTCGTATCCTGCTCTCGGTTATGCTGACGTACACCCTCGATACTTTGAGATATCTCCACAACCAGCTTGTAAGAAGTCCCTATCTCGACCTCTCAGACCATGATGGAATACCAGTTTGCAACCCCGCAATAAACCTATGCACTCTCTCTGCATCAGTAGGAAGTATCATAAGTGCATGGCGAAACAACTCAGAGAATCTCGCCTAATAATCGGTCACTGACATCTGACCCTGCTGGAGCTTCTCAAACTGAAACCGCAACTCTTCCCTCTGAGGGGGTGAATGTACCTATCCAGAAAGATACGGGTGAACCTGTCCCAAGTCATCGGAGGGGAATCTTCTGGTGTTCCAGGAAGATAAGAATTTCACCATCTACGGGCCCGACCCTCCAGCTGAAAGGTAGTGAAATCCACCCCATGGGACTCCAATATAATCATATTGTGCAGTCCATCCCTGCACCGATCAATGAAATCTCGAGGATCCTCATTCCACTCACCCCCAATGACAGGAGGAAGTAGCCTAGTCCATCTGTCCAATAGCTTCTGCGGATCCCCGGCCATAGCTGGTCTGGCCTTAGGTTCAACTGTTTCCCCTGGCTGGGTCTGATATACAACAGCTGCATGACCAGGAGCCTAAGCAGTAGGGCTTTGTGCTCCCCCTCCCACCTGAGATGTGGATGAGTCTGCTGGAAATAAACTAGCCTGGGTCATACAATCCATGAACCGTAGAATACGGCCCATGACCTCATGAAAGCCCGGTGCTGTCATGAAGTCGGTCGGGGCTGGCTCTGCGACGGGCACCTCCCCCTGCTCCTCACTAATGGGATCGTCCACTGGATCTGCTGTTGGTGTAACTGGGGAAACTCTGGGACGTCCTCGCCTCTACCTCGGGTTGGTGCCCACCCCCGGCCTCTGCCTCTGCCTCTAGCAACAGGGGGAGCAGCTCCTCCCGGGTCCGAAACATCTTCCATGCGCGGTCTCACCATCTGTGAGAGAATAAGAGAAATACAATTAGTATAACATCAACTACACGATAGAAGAGAGAGTAGTTTACTAACTCCCTATAGCTTTTCGAAGATAAGTACTGACGTCTCCGCACTGATCCTCAAGACTCTATTTGGCTAGCTCGTAACTTGCGAGACGTGCACGAACCTAGTGCTCTAATACCATGGTGTCACGACCCAATTCCATTATAGGCCATGATGGCGCCCAGTGCCGCCACTAGGCAAGCCACAATGAGCTAACCACCTATTTCCCCTTTTTAATAATTTTTTAAGTTATTAAACTTTCCTTGATATAAAGGGTTAAGAGATAACAAGCTTAAAATAAATAAAAATGGAAGTAACTAAGTGTCGTCATTAACCCTAAAAATAACCAAAACACAAGTCCACTAGTGCGTGTGCCAAGACCTGGTGTCACAAGTGTATGAGCATTAATAAATTATACAAAACTCTAGCTACTGTCTGAAATCAAAATAGACAGAAATGAAAATAAGGAGAGACTCTTGGATGCTGCAGAAATGCAGCTCACCATTAGACCTCCGGGTAACGTGTATGCGCGCCGGTGTGATCACCAGATGCACCTGTCTCATATCATGCACGGTTAGTGCAGAAGTGTAGAGTGAGTAAATAAACAACATGTACCCAGCAAGTATCAAGTCTAACCTTGAAGAAGTAGTGACGAGGTGTCGACTTCGACACTTACTATGGACTAATAATTAAATACGAATATTCTAAAATAGCAGGGATTATATAAATAACAACAAAATATTAAATTCTTTCGCAAATTAATAAACTCCAAATAAATTCCGGTCATTTATACTTGTAACCTCGCGACAACAATTTAAATTCAAATAGTTAGGCTCCAAGTATTATTAAGCACGAGTTATGATGAGGTCGTATGACACGATCCATAGATCCATCTATTCTACTGCTGAGGCGTAATGCTCGATCCACAAGAAGGAAGGATGCTTTTTAAGTATTTAACAAGTTATGATAAGGCCAATTCACGATGCAACATTTCATTTATGGTCAAGTAATCCGCTCAATGCTTAAGCAAGTGAAATCTGATCCTTTACCGTGCTTCCAACGAGTTTTTAATGTAATTTAGGCATGTCAATTAACAAGTAGGTGCAAATATTACAAGTAATTCATGATTTGGGTCCTAAACTACTCGGACATAAGCATAAATAGTAGCTACGCATGAACTATCGTCACCACGTGCATACGTAGCCCCCATAATTAGACACAACTGTTAATTTGAATTACCTGTAGGATATATTTCCTCTTAAAAGGTTAGACAAGAGACTTACCTCGCCTCAAAGCTTATTTCCCGGCTTCAAGTTCACTCTAAAGCCTCAACTCGGTGGCGAACAATCCAAAAATAATCAAACGATATATAAATAAATCAATACATGCTCAAAAGTTCATATCCCAACTATCAAAGTGATTTCCCTACCCTATTTGAAGAAATTCTAAAATTCACCCCCGGGCCAATGCGCCCGGATTCTGAAATTTTTTGAAGGGCAAGGTGTATTGACCCTCTCCGGCCTCATTCCCCTAAGCGAAATGCGAGATGGTCTTCGCGAATGCGTAGGCCTAGGATCACCTGGCTTCGCGAACGCGAGATGCTGATCGCGAACGCGAAGGGTAATTGCCCACTGCCCCAATTCCTTCAAACCAAATTTAAAGAACTTCAAAAACCATTCGGACCTCGATATCACTAATACCTACTCCAAACCAAATTTAAAGAACTTCAAAAACCTTCAAACAACCAACTTTCACTATTGGGCACTGAATCTCTCCGGGGTCATCCAAAACCTGATCCGAGCATATTCCTAAGTCTGAAATTATCATACCAACCTATTGGACCAGTCAAATCTCGATTCCGAGGTCGTTATCTAAGAATATCGACCAAAGTCAAACTTAGCCTTTTTAGCCAACCTTAAGGAACTAATTGTTTCGATTTCAACCCGAACCCTTCCAAATCCCGAACTAACCATTCCCGCGAGTCATAAAACAATAAAAGTACGTACAAGAAGTCTTATTTAGGGGAATAAGGTTCTAGAAAGCAAAACGACCGGTCGGATCGTTACACTTATCATGTCCAGACTTCCTAGAAAATTATTGAAGATACATGAGTTAGCTAGATAAGATTAAACAAAGATACGAATTTGTCTAATTAAAGAATGATTTAAAAATAAATTCAATATTGCACTATAGTCATATTGAAATTACCCGGATAAACAAGTTCTTCTGCATGTTGCGTGATCAAATTTTCATTAATAGATCCTTTCTTAGAACTCTTAGCAGGTTCAGACTCATGATTATCTATTATGCGATTAGTTCTTTTCCAAATATCATTCCTACCCATGTCTAGTTACAAACAAGAATTTGTAAGACACTAAAATACATCTATCACAAATACAAATATGAATGGTATTTGCTATAAGTACTAAGTACCAACTTTAACCAATGAATAAATACTCAAAATATAAATATTTTCAAATTAGTTAAAGTTATATAGAAAATAAATTTGAGCAAAGCAAGTCAACTGTAGAATGACGAATAAGATTTTCTTTTTTATATAAGATAAATCATAGCACTAAAAATGAGACAACTCAATTAAAAAAGATGATATGTATCAACAAAGTTTATAACATCAATTGAACTTATAAAAATATTTGTACCCATCATATAACCACATCTTTTTCAATGGGTTTGAAAGTAACACATAAAAAGATGTAATATCTTTAAGATCCCACAAAAAACAATTACCGGGAATTTAATTCTTAATAAAATTGAATCAAAAATTAACCAAAAGATGTATGCCCATAATCTAAGAAAAAGAGAAGTTGTCAAAATCTACAAAATCAGACAAAATAATAAAAATTTAAAAGTTGAAGCTACGATTGAGACAGAGGAAGAAAATAGAACCTTTGCTTCTAGGCATGACAAGATAAGTAATAAAAAATCATGCCCCTTAGTTCTTGACTTTCTTTTGTGAGTTTAGTGCTTTAGGGTTTTTTGTTCTCTAAACTCTCTAATAGAAAAGGGACGTCATTTTATTTTTTTCTCCCTAATCACTCTAATAGAAAATGAGTCTTAGATTTAGGAAAAAATATTTAGAAGGAAAAATGTGGAGGGAATCTTTCGTTTTTTATTAATTGTGTTATGTGTTTCAAAATGTGAATTCCTGTTTTCCTCCTAATAAAAATTACCAGAGAATGTTTATAGACATACTAATTTAAATATTTTATTGTTTTATAAAATATATTTAAAAATTCAAATATTTAGACTTCCTACACAGTTATTAAAAAAATAATAACTAAAAATTTAACTATTCTTAAAGTACAAAATATTAACGAAATATTTAAATTATATTTTTATTCAATATAAAATTTATTTTTAAATGATAAAAGCCAATCATATTTCATGTAGAAGTCTCTCTTTTATAATATAGATTTATACATATACAATTTAGTACGACTAAATCTGCTATCAAATTATACATATTCTTTTATGTTCGACCCCGCTCGAACAAACACCTACCGGCCCTCGGCCGCGACTTAAGAAAAAATTTTGTTCGATACCACTCAAACGTTACCGGTCCTCAACCGCGACCTAATGAAAGATTATGTTTGACCTCGCTTGAACAAACACCTAACAGCCCTCGGTCGTGATCTAATGAAAGGTTTTGTTCGACACAACTCGAACAAACACCTACAGGCCCTCGGCCGTGACCTAATGAAAGGTTATGTTCGACCTCGCTCGAACAAACACCTATTGGCCCTCGGTCACGGTCTAATAAAATATTATGTTCGTCCCTGCTCGAACAAACACCTACCGACCCTCGACCGCGATTTAAGGAAAGATTGTGTTCGACCCTGTTCAAAGAAACACCTAACGGCACTGGGCCACGATTTAACAAAAAGTTATGTTTGACTCCGCTCGAACAAACACCTACCAGCCCTCGACCGTGATTTAAGAAAAAATTTAGTTTGGACTTGCTCGAACAAACAGTTATCGGCCCTCGGCCATATCTCAACAAAGAAACAAAAATATACACAAATATAGAAAATAAACCACAGGAATGGAAGAAGTTGCAAGGAACAACTTTGATATTTCATATACTTGAACAGTTTACAAAAGGCTCGTGAAGACGCCTGATGTGTGGCTATAACTCCATATTTTAGTACATTATTTGCCTTGCATTTTATATGCTTTGATGATAAACTACACTTTATTTGCATGTAACGTAGTCTAATTTATGTGTAGGTGAATTGGAGATGAAAGTAGAGCAAAAGAATAATTAAAGTCTAAAGCGTGCTCGAAAACAGTTGAAAAAAAGAAAGAAAGAAGTGAGAAGCGGATAAATGAGGAAGCTGGCGAAGAAGACTCAAGAGCTCGCGATAGAGCTGGATGGGTGAGCCTTTTAGATTGCGTGGGAGCAGGCTAGGCAAGGCAGGAGGCGAGGTCCACCTCGCGTTAAGGATGGCGACGCCAGGTCTGGGGCGAGGTCCAGCTCGCGTGAAGCCGTGTGAGGCGACTTCTAAGGCACGCACACTCCGAACTTTGAAGGCTTATTTAGTCTCCTGGTTTGACTAGGACGTGGCCTATGTCGTTTAGGTCTTTTTCTACACATATAAATAGACATAAACGCCACTTTTGAAGGAGTTTGGCAACCGAAGGCAAGAATAGCTCGTGGAACAACCGTTGGGAGTTAGAATCATCGATTTCTACATTCCCTTATCCTTACTTTGTAATTTAATTATGCAAATTATTTGGGATATTATTACTATGAGTATGAGTAGCTAAAATCCTAGTCTAGGGTTTTGATGGAACCTATTGGAGGATGATTTTCCTGTTATGTTAATATGGATTTGCCGTAGTATTTTCTCTATTTGTTCAACTACGTTATTACTGTGGTTGGTTGAATAACTCTTAATCAATTGTGCTTATTTAGTGTGTATTACTCGTGAGAGAGTGCATATTTAGGTTGTTGTTGAACAACATCACTCTTAACATATATGAGGGATCAATACGGAGGGTTTAAAGGTGGGATTAGGGATAACGAAACTTTGGTGCGATCCGAGTGAGTCGTACTTAATGCCAGCTAGCGTAATTTGGGAGAAATATGTCTAGTAAATTATGGTAGTTACTCGGGAAAGAATTATGACACTCAGGGCACTCACGATTGGTAGAGAAGACTTAGGCAAATTTATAGGAAACGTAGCGGAAAGGATTCCGAAAATAGGGGAAATCATAACCTTAGATCATTCCAATTGTTTTCTACAACCCGTGTGTAATTAGTTATTAATTATTGAATTTTCATTACGTGATATATAGTTAGTAAACATCCAATTTATTACTTAAACATTTCTAAATATTGATTGTGTGAATTTGTGCGAGTCTAGTAGTTGTGTTTAATAGATTAATTCCCTGTGAAATTCGACTCGAATATATTTGCAACGACCGCTTAGTCCTTTTTATAAGGCATAGTTGGGCGTGATCAAATTTTGGCGTCGTTGTCGGGGAGTTAACGGTGTTATTAATTGCAGCTAAAAGAAGTACTAGAATTCTTAGTGTAGTCAATTTTTTTCATTTTAAACCAAATACATAGAAATTCTAACGTTTGTAGTATTGGGTGTTACAGGTGCATGCCTAGGAACTTCTCAAGAACTGGTGAATTGTTCGAACCATTATCAGATCCTGAGAAAGTTTTCAAGGCACTGAATCGTGCAAACAAGAAGGGCAAACATCAACAAAACTCAATAGAACAAATTGAACCAGACATGGATGGCGGAACAGAAAATCCAATCAACAACAGAAACAATGCGAATGAACCAAACAATCAGGGTGTGGTGCCTCTATACCAGACGCAGCATTGTATGATTGGGAACAACCCACCGCCAACAATCTGGAAACAACAATTGCATTCCCTCATATACAAGCGGAATCATTTCAAATCACAAACAACATGCTACATTTGTTGCAGAACAATGGACTGTTCTCAGGGTCATACATTGAAGATCCTCAGCAGCAAGAATTTCCTGTCGATATGTGTCACGCAAAGGCAACATAATGTGACATCGGAAGCAATAAAGTTGTTATTGTTTCAATTATGGTGACAAGAGAAGCTCAGACTTGGCTTAATTCACTCCCCATAAACTCCATCACTACTTGGAAGGAATAAGTCAAGCAATTTTTGAACAAGTTCTACCCACCCAGTAAGGCTGCCAAACAAATTGATGATATATTGAGCTTCAGGCAAAGACCAACAGAAACACTACAAGAAACGTGGTAGAGGTTCAAGGGTATGCTGGTTAAATTACCACATCATGGCATTCCAGATCAGATGTTGGGGCAGAGGTTCTACATGAGACTGGCAGACGGCTTAAACGAAACCTTGGTGCGATCCGAGTCAGCCGTACTTAATGCCAGCTAGCGTAATTCGGGAATATGTATAGTAAATTATGGTAGTTACTCGGGAGAGAATTATGAAACTCAGAGCGCTCATGATCGGTAGAGAAGACTTAGGCAAATTTATAGAAAACGTAGCATAAAGGATTCCGAAAAATAGGGATAATCATAACCTTAGATCATTCCAATTCTTGTCTACAACCCGTGCGTAGTTAGTTATTAATTATTGAATTTTCATTACATGATAATTAGTTAGTAAGCATCCAATTTATTACTTAAATATTTCTGAAGATTGATTGTGTGAATTTGTGCGAGTCTAGTAGCTATGTTTAATAGGTTAATTCCTTGTGGGATTCAACTCAGGACTTATTAACCGGAATATATTTGCAACGACCACTTAGTCCATTTTATAAGGCATAGTTGGGCGTGATCAACGCCAAAAAAAAGTACACCAAAATTAAAAAAGAAAACTACTAATCACCGGCATTACGGCCTTCAACATCCTCGCCGGCTTGATCTTCAGCATGATCACCACCCTGACCGCCAATTCCCTCGTCTCCTCGGCCATGTGCACCTTCGCCATCCTCGCCCTAGGGGTATACGGAATCATACCAGGCCTCGTCCTCAAGATGATCTATAGCATCCCCGTCTCCCTCATCTTCCTTGCCAAGATGAGGAGTAGCCGGATCATAACCACACGCAATCCGAGCCTCGCGAGCTTTGGTACGAGCACCCTCAAAGTCTGCAGCAAAAATGGAGACTGCTACATGCAACTCGCGAAGCACATCCAGCCGGGCTTCGGCATGAATCCACTCTTCATATAATCACAAGGAATGTTGGGGAAGCCGGAAGTGGCAAATAAAGAGGGCCATTCAAGAAGTTTATCGTTCTCGGCCTCAAAAACAGCCACTCAATCGTAAAGATCAGAGGTCTCATTCTCCAACTCCCCAATCCTCTCATTGAGCCGTTCTTCTCTAAGCCTTGCTGTTGTTGAATCATTTTCTTGATTAGAACGGAGAGTTCAGATCGCCACCTCAAGCCACTTCACCTTCCTGAAAGGCTCCAATCGAGTGGACTCCGCCTTCCCTAGCTCCTCCTTCTTCTCGGCGACCTTTTCACTAAGAGCCTCTGTCCTGAACTGACACTCCTCGAGCTGGCCTTGTAGGGAAAAAAACTGAGTTTGATGATCGCTTAACTGGGCTTCGACCCCCTTGCTGAGCTCGAGCTTCTCATCCTTGCTCCTCAACGTACCTTCCAATACACTGCACTTCTCCACCATCCACACTACCTCTTCATCTCTTGCCTTCAAGTCATCCCTCAATTGGCGCACATTGCCGCTTTCGCGGAGAGGCACCAGATCTCCCGGAACTTCTCAAGGCATTTGAAGTACTTATTCTTCAATTTCACATAAATGATTTTGCATATCTTCTCCCTACGAGCAGTCTCAATCTCCAGGACGACCGTCTACAAAATGAATGAAGTTAGAGCCTACGAAAGAACAAAACCTAAGGAAAATAACGGATAGAAAATGTACTTACCCAAAGGGCCAGGCCGACAATGTTGGTGGGTCTCTATCATCTAAAGTGTTGAGGGTCTTACCTTCAACTTCAGAACAAAGAGGGACAAGGGAGGGGATAATATTCTCGGTATCCACGAGTTGATTACGGTCCATTGGGATCGATATAGTCCTCAATCCCCTTCTAACCTCTTTCATGTTAAGTAAGCCCCTTGTCAATCATCCTCAACTTATCAGTGTCCATGTTAAGTAAGCCCCTTGTCATATTCTATCATCAATCGAGGAAGGCACATCCGCCGCAACCCCAGAAGATAAGGCCTTTCCGCACCTCGAAGGAACATGACCGTCATTTCTTACCACGCCTGCGCTCGCCTCCCCCGTAGGACGCATACTCATTTCCTCCAAACAAAGGGCCTCAAAACTTGCCTCTCAGCTCTCCCCGATATGCACTGCGGCCGTTTCGCAAAGGACAAGGCCACTATCTCCGACGACGACGGTTGCCGGTCTATCTCCCCCAACGTCCACATCCCTCCTCTTACGTGGCATCAAACCACCATATTCAGGTGAGTCGTCTTCCTCATAAATTTGCGAAAAAGGTCAAAAGGCAGGAGTCACGGAAGGAAACAGAGACAGGCGCCCGAGTTTCGGTAGCCGAGGTCAATACCGGAATAGAAGATGCAGTGGTCGTAACAGGAGCCGAAGTCGAGGAGGGAGCAGCAACCCTATGGAAAGAATGCATTGGTGCCCCGCTCCTCCGAGAACCCCTGCCTGAGAAAAAGACAGTACTAAGTCATCAAAATGAATCAACATATAATAGGAGACGGAGTGACCATGACCAAATATAGGAAATTACCAGTTGAAGGGAGAGCAAGCCCGAATTTCTTTAAAAACTTGGCCAATCACGGATCCCTACGATGTGAGGGAGGAGTTGCTCCACCAAGTCAGAAATATAAGGTGCCAGAGAAGAAGGTTGATTCTTGGCTACAAAAGGGAAAACAATCATCATCAATCAAAGTTCATAATTAAAAGAAAAAACACAGGAGGAAATACGGCACTCCCGAGTGTAGTTCCAAGCTTCGGGAAAGCCGTCGACATTGCCACAATGTCCTCAGTCCTGGCGAAGAAAAAGTTAATCTAGAACCAACGATTAGCTTTGGCGTCCATCTTCAATACCAAGTATTTGCCTCCTCGGTGGCGAAGATTCAACATCGTCCCCCTGTAAAAGCCAGGGGCGAATAAATGTATCAAGTGTCGTAGTGTCCGTTCGACCCTGGCTAGCTCGGCGAATTTGGTCAACATCTTTTCACCTTGTAGGCATACGGTGCAAGATGCGCCGGGAAAACCTGTAGTGGAGACAAAATTCCTCTATTAGGGGGAGGAGAGTGAGAGAATGTCGATGAGGAAGGGATAGGAATGAAGGGTGTTGTACCTGTGCAGTGTACCTGTACCAAATCGATTTTGACCGGGATCAGCTCAACATTGTTAGGAAGACCAAATTTGGCCTTAAGCTCCGCCAATTCATAAGGCGTCATTAGCGATTTAAAAATTCCAGGCGCAATATCCGGTACTTTGGTAAGGTCAAACCTCGAATCAGGATTATGCAGGATTATCTCCTCTGCCAACGAGAATGTTTTATCCTCAGTAGTGGCAATAGCACCTTCCCCATGAGAGGGAAACAACAATGTCAAGGGAGCCTCATGATTTCCCTCACCAGACTCAGAAGGTACGTTAGACATGACTTGATGAAAGAAAGAGAGGTATCCAATGAAGAGGAGCTAAGAACAATATAAATTAGTGAAACAAAGAAGAGAAGTTTGAAGCAAGAATAGAGCAAGAGAAAAGTATGGGATTTCGAAACAAAAGGAAATTTAAACTCCAAAATCGCGTCCAAATAACTCTATTTATAAAGATCTTAGCACCAAAACCAAAAATGGCTCATCATTACTGGCACCGGAACTGAAGCGGCAGATCTAATCGGAGTTCACACACGAACCAAAGTGACGCATCGGGAATATACGTCATAATGACGCATGACATAGTTACGTCATCTTAACTCGTAGACATCATAACTCCAACAAATCACCCCGGAAAATCGAAGCATTTGAAATGTGCAGCCCACGTAGGGTCACGCTGCTAGTTCACCGCAACCACTACGACCTCCATAGCTTGCTCAATTATCTCGATCACAAAGATTAAGATCCGTTCATTGAACCCATCTAAATCCATCTACTCCGAGGCCAATTTTCTATGTTTCCTAGACTCCAGAGGTAGCCACTTTTAATGTTATATTTTTCGTTACTTGCTAGCCACCCTTGTTCAACATACCCCTATGCAAACATGTCCCTAACCGAGCATATTTTCTTCCAATACCAGCAACAATCATTAAGATGCTTATATTTCTACCAAGAGCTACCCTTAAGTATATGTGGTCTATCCATTTTACCCATAGATCATCTGCCTTGCAAGCAATATTCCATACATACCTGCCTATTGCAGCCTCAATCCATATCACCCCATTTGTGATTCCTAAGCCTTCCATTTTCTTTGGCCTACATACAAAGTCTCATGCTATCAGCGGTGCATTGTTTCTCACCTCTTTCCCATCCCATAGGAAATTTCTGCAATTTGTTGTAATATGTTTCATCACTGCTTTAGATAAAAGGAAAATGGAAGCCCAATATGTGTGAACATGCATCAGTACTGAGTTGATAAGATGCACTCGGCCTGCACATGATAGGTGCCTTGATCCCCGTATTTTGATTCTTGTTGTCATCTTATCCACCAACATCACACAGTCTATACCATTCAGCTTTTTAGTTGAAACAGGAACACCCAAATACTTAAATGGTAAAGTCCCCTTCCGGTAGCCTGTTATGTCACATAGATCCATCAGACTTTGTTTCTCCATATTGGCTTAGAAGATATTGGACTTCCCTACATTTGTGCATAGCCCTGAAGCCCTTGAGAATGACTGAAGTCCTCTAAGCATCAGCAAGACTGACCGGTATATTCCTTTGCAAAATAGCATAACATCATCAGCAAAACATAAGTGAATCAGCTTCAGCCTTTTACATTTTGTGTGATACTCAAATCCTGGCATACATACTACCCTATTCATTATTCTGGAGAAGTATTCCATGCATATGACAAATAGAAGTGTTGATATAAGATCCCCCTGCCTCGATCCACGTTTGCCCTGAATATTTCCATACAAACCCCCATTCAAAGCAATGTTATATTGTGTTGTAGTTATGCAATTCATCACCAATTTATTGAACCTTCCAAGGAAGTTCATAGCATAGAGCATTTTTTCCACAAATCCCCATTCTACTGTATCATATGCTTTCTTGAGATCAATTTTAATCAAGCGGCTCTTGGTTGTGGCTTTCCTATTGTATAGTGTTACTATATCTTCACAATAATGTTCTGCACAATACTTCTGCCAGCTACAAATGCATTTTGATTGTCTGATACTAGCTCAGGGAGGACTATTCTAAGCCTGTGAAAAAGCATCTTTGACATGATCTTGTATATTGTATTACAACATGCTATAGGCCTGTAATCTCCTAACTGGATGCATATGCACTTTTTGGTATGAGAGTAATTACTGTGTTATTCCATATTTTATGCATTTTCCCATTCCTGAAGAATTCAAACACAACATCTACCACATCCTTCCCTACAATTTCCCATCCATCTTTAAAGAACTGACTGACAAAGCCATCTGGTCCTCGTGCCTTGTCTCCAGCAATAGCCCATAATGTTTCTTTTACTTCATTCTCAGTAAATTGCTCTTCTTCTTTTGTTCTATGCATAGTAGAAACAGTAGGACCCTGTCTTACCAAACCACTACATACGTGCTACATATCCCTTTGATTGGTTCCTATAGGCCTTCAAAGAAGGTTATGAATGCCTTAGCTATCCCCTCTAGATCATTTGTGTGTTGTCCATCTGCTGTGTCAATAGAGAATATTCTATTGGAGTTCCTTCTTTCTTTCTAGTGGGATTTTACTAGGTATGTTGTTGTTGGTGTTGTAGTTCCTTTTTGCCTTCATCATACTATGGAAAAATTTTGTGTTCATGTCTCCTTGAGTCAGCCACTGTATTTTGCATTTTTGTCTCAAGAACTGCTCTCTAGCTAATCCATATTTTATATTCCTGAGATAGGATACCTTCTTCTTCTATCAGTTTAATGTTACATGGATCCTTTTGCATTCTTTCGTGGAATTTTTGAAGTTTTTGCATTGCCTCATCTGCCTTCCGCTCGACCTCACTAAATCTATTTGTGTTCACCATTACTCTATCACTAGTGGATTTAGGGTCCAACAATAAGCAATCCTCAACACATTTCTATAAATCTTTAATCTCTGCCATTGTGATTGGTCTTCCCATTCTCTCCTCCTTGTGTAGAACACAGCTAAAGTCCCCCATTATCGCTCATGGTCCTTTCATCTGACCATGAATGTCTTTGATTGCCTGCCATAATTCTCTTCTGAGTGTTGCATCATTGAATGCATAAATAATTGTCACATGTAGTATGCTTCCAGTCCATTATGAATAAGTTTTAATGTTACTCTGAGTATGTTGACTCCATATAGCATAGGATTCCATAGAATCCATATCCTTCGTCTTGGATGTTGGGACAGATTTAAGCTAAACAACCAGCCTTGGCAGAGGTGAAGAGAGGATTGCTGAGAATTTACTCTCTTCACCTTTGTTTCCCGAAGACCAAATACCCATACCCTAGAATTATGCATAAATAGTTTTATCTCCTTCTGTTTGGCAAGCTTATTAAGTCCTCTGGTGTTCCAGAACCCTTTGTTATCCATTAAGATGGGGGAGGCCCACACCCTTGCCAAGTCCTGGCTCCCCTGCACCTTCCACTCCTTCAGGGACAGAAGAGTTAGGTTCTCCTGAGTGTTTGTTCCTCTTTTCAACTAGTTGTTTCTCCATTAAACTAGAGAAAGTGTTTTCTAGTTTTATGGTTGCATTCTGCACTGTCACCCCCTTTGCTATGTATTTGCCCTCTTTGAATCCTTGTTGATTGCCTTGCTTGCCTGTTATCTATTTGATCTGGTTTACCCTTTTTTTACATTACTTTTGGTCATTGCATGTGTTGTTTTTTCCTTTTCATTACTAATCTCCTTGCAATTTTCATTCCCCTGTCCTTGGTGATTTTTATTTTCTTCTATTTTCTCATGTTTACCGTTTTCCTCCTTAAGGAATTTCCTGCACTCTTTCATTTCATGACCATAGTTTTCACATTTGTCACACAACACAGGTTTTCATTCATATACCACAGTTTGCTCCACTACTTTTTCATATTCATTCTCAAACATTATTGATGTAGGGTATGTTTGATTCAGCACAATCTCCACCAATACTCTATCATATGTTAATCTTTCCCTTAGCGTAGTTGCGCTATCTACTTTGAAAGGTTGGCCAATCAACCCTGCTATCGCAGTCAGCAGCCTTGCCCCAATATTTGATGCCCAGTCCCGACAGTCTTACTCACATGGGTATTTTCTCCATTTGAGTTTTAGTGAAGTCCATATCTAGTTTCCATGCCTTTACTATGACTGGCTTTTTATCGAACATTTGGGCTCCCTCTTCTACTACTCTATTTCTATTCTCCATATTATGAAAGCGTACAATGAATACCTCTCGACTAATCTGTGCAACCTTATCAATTTCTAATTTCTCCCATATCCTCCGAAAATAGCCATCCATTACAGGTTGTGGAGGATTGGATCGTAGGACGTAGCAGACCACCGTTGATGCCCAATATTCAACCTCATCTTTGATGGCATCCAATGTAATTTTCACATTCACATGATTCTCTACTGTTTTGCTCAGATCTAGCCCCTCTGTAGTCGGAATTTCTCCAACTACACAACTCCATGATTTAAGGCTTGAATTTGAATTCAACTACATACCTTTGTTTTCGCTTTCTATTATTTCCTCCTCCACCATGTCAGCCCATGATGTTTTCCTCGAGCTTAGATCCTCACTTCCCCTCTCTGTTCACTGTATTATTCCTTGGACTGTTTTGAAGCTACGTTGTTTCTTTGCATTTGCAGAGTCCTAAACTCCCAATTTCGACATGGTTATTCCTTGATTGCTACCTTTCGATTGTTACCCCCTCCCTCTAGTCTTCAATTTTCTCGTCATCAGCGGAGCTAATTAAGAGAAGCTCCCATTCTAGAGAGAGAAAAATTGTACATGACTGTTTAAGGTTAACTAAGATTAACCTTTATTTATATAAATTTAATTAATTTGAATCAAGATCTATATTTTTTGCTCAAACAAATATAACTCTAAATTAAAAATAATAAAAAACAATGTGATTCTACCTTATCCTAATATTTTCATTGTCGTCAAGGACTTCAATATATAGAATAAAAATGGGCTGTGCGCTTATCATTCTTGGGAATTGGTCGATCAATAATGACTTCAATTGGTATTGTAAAAAATTTCAGTAAATGGAATAAGACTTCAATTGGATCTTCAACAGAATAATTTAACAGTTAATTAACTAGGATTATTTGAGAGAGAAATCACTTCGCATTCGTAATAGAAACTAGTCGTTTTCGTTGGAACAGAAAAGGGAAGTTAAAACTGTGTGCTGCGCGTGAAAGAGTCAACTAAGTCATCCATATGAGCTGCAAACCAATTTGATGAGATAAGCAGTGTTTAATCTTTCTAATCTCATGTCCACTATCAGGAAGATTCTTTAGGTAAACTACCTACAAAATGCCATGAGATTTTACAGTGGCGATGGTGCGCTATCTTTTCATAATTATTTGTTGTTGATGATATCATTAACTTATCAGTCAATCGTAAGAAGATCATTTTGCACCAGTTCTAATGACATCTTCATGTATGTCGAAACTGTAAGAAATTCATTTGTCCTTCATTATTTTCTACTATCCAAATGGAAGAAATCAATGACAGCAAAATATGCATGTTGATTATTTTACCTACGAATATGGATAAAGTTTAACAGTTTATTACATCCAATATTAGATATAGTTTACTTAATTATGTATATCTTGTTGAATAGAACTATCACGTTCAACTTTGACCTTACTACATCCGATTTCATTTTTAAAAAGAAAAACATATACAGTCGGACCTCTTTATAACAGCATCCCTATATAACAGTCATTCAGTATAAAAGCTAAGTTTTTTCCTTAAAACCTATTTTTAAAGTTATATTTTACTCTTTGTAACAGCTTTTTACCTATAACAGCAACAACCATAATCTTTTTCATTGAACAAAGTTTCTATTTTGCATAAGACATAAGATTTCAAGATTTGCACACGGTATCTTTTCCATTGGACAAATGCCAAAAAATATTTAGATTGAATTGTTAAGCTCTTAGATTGTCTTCAAGAGACTATTGGATACCTTTTTGCTCAAAATTTGGACACAAATCTTCGCCAATTCAAATGTTATATCGCTCGTAAGATAATGAAATCTATGAAACAAGCTACAATTACAAAGTTATTCCATTAATCTTGAAAGAATTTATTATCCTAATTAGTAGCTTTAAATGTTCCTTAAAGTAGTTGTGAATTTATTAATAATGTTTTAGCCTTTTCCAATATTTAACAAGTGAAATATGTATATCTTGTGAGATTTTAAATTTGAATAATTTCTTGTCTTTTATAAGTAACATTGGAAAAGAAAAAATAGTTGATTTTTGGATAATTTTTATCTATAACGGCCAACATAATTAAACCTCAAATGTTGTTATAGGTGTATAACAGTCATTTACTATAAAAATCAAAAAATATCAAAACAAACGAGGTTATTATAGAGAAGTTTCACTTTATATATTAGTCCAAAATATAAAGGGCCTTTGACCACATGAGTTCGTTATGTTTGGGTAATTAAGTTAGAGAGAAATGAGAAACGCTAAACACCCCAAGCACAACTAATTCAAAAACAATGCAAAATGCGCCCCTGATTTACCCTCTTCTCTCTGACTTGTCTCTTTTTCTCATTTTCTTTCAGCCCAATCCTCTCCTCCTTCCTTGTAAGTTGTATATATACATCACCATTCTTCTTGAGTTTCTCACCTCATACTCTCAAACCTTTGGAAGTTTGTAATTTGTTCAACTATCATCAAGTTTTAAATCATTGTCAGGAAAATCATACATCTTCCTATTCTCCAAGGTTGGTGTCAAAAGTTCAAACGAACTGTTGCACTGTTGCTGCATAGGTCGTTGTTAATTAGTTATTACCGGTTTCATCTGATCAGTGTATAAAGATCAAAATGGATATAGAGAACACAAGTGATTCTGATAGCGTCATGGGCTCGAGGCGTGTTGGATTCAGCGGTCCATTAGTTAGTGGCAAGAGAAGTTCAAGGTTGAAGGAAGATGAATCGTACGTAGAGATCACTCTTGATGTTAGGGACGATTCAGTTTTGGTTCAGAACATTAAGGAATCAACATTATTAGCTAGCAAGCTTGAAAAGAGGCCTAATACACTTGGCTCTCAGCTTTCTTTTCATCTAAGGCAAGTCTCAAAGGAACTTAAGAGGATGACTTCTTCAAATAAGTTTCACAAAATGGATAGGAGCAAATCTGGTGCTGCTCGTGCTCTACGAGGACTTCAGTTCATGAACAACAATGTGGGAACTGAAGGCTGGTCTGAGATTGAAACACGATTCCACAAACTTGCTGTTAATGAAATGCTCCCAAAATCATTCTTTGGTCAATGCATAGGTTTGTTCATTACTACTATGACTCTTCTACTTTGCTTAATTATGTTACTCGTTAAGTCCATGTGCTTCATATTTTAAAATGACTACTATAAGATTATTGTACGAATAATAAGGAATGCACCCCTGCTCATTTGCCTCGGGGAAATAGCACCTAATTTGTGTTATAGTGTGTGACAATCTCATCTAAAAATATACTTAAAGTTCGTCTGCAACTTGTATCCTCACGTGCAATATTGACTCTTTTTATAGTATCAAGGATGGTGAATCACAGACACTACAGATTTTATTTATGCTTTGTCTTCAATAGTAACTACGACATAGTAAGAATATGTACAACATTTTGTGGTTGTAATCAGGTATGAAGGAATCAAGTGAATTCGCGGAAGAATTGTTTGATGCTCTAGCTCGAAAGAGATGCATCACCTCTCCAGCAGTGACCAAGGCTGAGCTGCGCGAATTCTGGGAACAAATAACAGATACTGGTTTCGATGCCCGGTTGCAAACTTTCTTTGACATGTAAGATGTTATCAATCTTTACATATTGAATTTCACAAATAAATTTTAACCAAAAAGAGTAAGGGTGTCTTAAACTGGAACCCCAGCCTATTGCATGGCAAATACCATTGCTACTTTTGGATATTATTGATTGAAAATTTTATTATCAGACTCTCAGTCAAATCAGCTACATTACACTGGATATATCTTATGAATTTCAAAATTATTTTTGACAATTTGTGAACAAAACAGGATAAGATCCAACTTGCAGTTCTCATTGGGAAAACTTGTACTATAAGTTTTGACATTGATTAAGTGATAAGATATTGTTGTAACTAACACTGGTTTGATAAAAAAAATAGGGTGGACAAAGATGCAGATGGGAGAATTACTCAAGAAGAGGTGAAAGAGGTAATTTCCCTAAAGAAAAGAAACTGATAATTGTACTAATACATGCAATTATACAAACCTGAAGAACTCAAAACTCGTACTTTGTTCGAATGTTTTACAGATCATCAGTCTTAGTGCTTCTGCAAATAAGCTCTCGAAAATCCAACAGAATGCAGATGAGTATGCAGCTCTCATCATGGAAGAATTAGATCCAGACAACGTCGGATACATTGAGGTTCGTTTTGCCTCTACAACGATCCTCCAAAACATACTCAAAACAAGAGTTTTAAGCTACATACATTCACAGAATCACAGTATAAAGTATTTTTCACACAATAGTGCAATTTAACTAGATGTAGCAGATAATAATTATATTTCCAATTTACCAAATCAGGTTTGATTTAAAGAGTTACATATTGTTGTAGGTCAACTAAACGTGCCAGTAAAAAAAAAAGTTCACATAACATAACTCTTAAAACAAGGATATAAGCTAATAAGTACCTGTATCTGATGCAGTTGTACAACTTGGAGACATTGCTTATTCAGGCTCCAAGCCAATCGACGAATCTCTCAACAAACAGTAGAGTTCTGAGTCAGATGCTCAGTCAGAAGCTTAAGCCTACGAAAGAGCGAAATCCCATAAAAATATGCAAAAGAAGGCTGGTCTATTTCATTGAAGACAACTGGAAGAGGATTTGGGTGATGGCTTTGTGGCTATTAATTTGTGCAGGACTCTTTACATGGAAATTTATACAATATAAACGTCGGGCTGTCTTTGATGTTATGGGCTACTGTGTCTCTGTAGCAAAAGGAGGTGCTGAAACAACAAAATTTAACATGGCTCTAGTTCTTTTGCCAGTTTGCAGAAACACCATAACTTGGCTAAGAAGTAGGACCAAACTTGGGAAAATAATTCCCTTTGATGATAACATCAATTTCCACAAGGTATGAGGACTTCAACAGAAATAGAAACAGAAAATCTTTACACTCAAATGACTTATTTTAGTGTTTTCTTGTTTAGGTGATTGCATTAGGAATAGCAGTTGGTGTAGGCCTGCATGCAATTTCACACTTAACATGTGATTTTCCTCGGCTATTACATGCCACGGATGAGGAATACGAGCCAATGAAGCCATTTTTCGGAGATGAAAGGCCAAACAACTACTGGTGGTTTGTGAAAGGCACGGAGGGATGGACCGGTGTTGTGATGGTGGTCCTTATGATCATAGCCTACATACTAGCCCAACCATGGTTTCGTAGGAACCGGCTCAATCTTCCATCAACAATCAAGAAGCTCACTGGATTCAATGCTTTTTGGTACTCACATCACTTATTTGTTATAGTCTATGTCCTCTTCATTATTCATGGATACTTCCTCTATCTCTCCAAGAAATGGTACAAGAAAACAGTAAGTTCTTAACTAAGTAAATTATATCTTATTAATCATGCCCTGCCTTGCCTTAAAATTGATCTAATATATTTCTTATCTGAAACATTGATCAGACGTGGATGTATATTGCCGTCCCTATGATACTATATGCTTGTGAACGTCTGCTTCGTGCATTTAGGTCCGAGTACAAGACAGTGAGGATTTTGAAGGTACATTCAGATCCAAGACTGTTGCAACATTAAGATTCTTAGTTTGATTCCATGTGAATAGAGCGTTTATCTGAAATTTGAATTTTCAGGTAGCTGTATACCCTGGAAATGTAATGGCAGTGCACATGTCTAAGCCTCAGGGCTTTAAGTACACAAGTGGACAGTATATCTTTGTGAACTGTTCTGATGTTTCTTCATTTCAATGGTAAGTTGATGGAGGACGGAGAGAAAAATAGAACTTAGTCTCTTGATTAAATAAGCTGTATACAAACTGGAGTACTATTACTTTTAACATCATACTCCTTTTTGTGATGAAGGCATCCTTTTACCATCTCCTCAGCTCCGGGAGATGATTACCTAAGTATGCACATTCGAACATTGGGCGATTGGACATCTCAGCTCAAAACTCTCTTCTCTAAGGTACTGAATTCATAAATGACACAATATAGACTTCATTTTTTTTTTAGAAATTTACACTCTTTGGATAACTAATGTTCTGATCAAAATCTAGGTATGTGAGCCTCCAACTGGTGACCAAAGTGGCCTTCTAAGAGCAGACACAGCGAAGGCCGACTATAAGCCTAGGTAAGACGGTAAAGATCTAAAATGTCTAAATGTTCAATGTTTTCCCCTTAACTCTATGCACATTTTGATTCAATTCAATTTAAAACAGATTGCCAAAGCTCTTGATTGATGGCCCCTATGGAGCACCTGCACAAGATTACAAAAAATACGACGTAGTCCTCTTAGTAGGCCTTGGCATTGGGGCAACCCCATTGATAAGCATAGTAAAAGATGTGCTCAATAACATGAAGCAACAAAAGGATATAGAAGATGGCCCAATAGAGAGTGGCACTAAGAAAAGTCCTTTTGCAACCAAACGAGCCTACTTCTATTGGGTAACTCGCGAGCAAGGCTCGTTCGAGTGGTTTAAGAGTGTGATGGATGAGGCCTCTCAGAACGATCAAGAAGGTCTAATTGAGCTGCACAACTACTGCACCAGCGTTTATGAAGAAGGCGATGCTCGGTCTGCATTAATCACAATGCTTCAATCAATCCAACAAGCTAAAAGTGGCGTCGACATTGTCTCAGGGACAAGGGTCAAGACTCATTTTGCTAGACCAAATTGGCGCCAAGTTTTTAAACATGTTACCATTAATCATCCTGATCAAAGAATTGGTTAGCTTTCTAACATATTTTTTTATGATAATTAATTATGTTTGTTCCATCTTTTAACATTCTGGTTTTTGAACTTATGTGTTGACAGGAGTATTTTACTGTGGTCCACAAGGTCTGGTTGGAGAGCTAAGACATCTGTCTCAAGATTTCTCACATAAGACAGGCACAAAGTTTGAATTTCATAAAGAAAACTTCTAGAGCTCAAGACTTACAAATATTTGTTTATTATGTCAAATATTTCCATAGATATTTATTTTATTATGTAAACAATATTCTTTTTCTTTTCTTTCCTGCTGTATCTTTTATTAACTTTTGGGATGCATGCTGAGCTTGATTCCAATTAATATAGAATGATGTTAGAAAGCAAATTGCAGTGTCAGCTAATATAAAGCTCTAAGCTGTAAAGCCTATGCTAAGAACTCAAATCTATCTGGAATTGCTTTAATAGCTTCCACTAAAAATTAGACTAACATATACTCCCTCCTGTCCAAAATAAGTGATTTTTTGCATGTTTTTACGCAGATATTCACATTTTAATATTAATTAGCAATAAAATTGATCATATTAACTTTTACTATCTCACATAAATACTCATAACACATACTCCAACACCATTTTTTTCAAGGGCAATGTAGGAAAAAAATAATTAATTTATTCTTGAAATCTGAAAAAATCACTTATTTTGTACCACAAAAAAAAGGCTAGAAAATCACTTATTTTGGAGCGGAAGGAGTATATATATATACCTTATCTATGAGGTTTCGTCTCTTTGATTTGGATCCTAATATGCAAATAAAACAGGTGTCAACGTAGCCTCCATTATGGATTTCTTAGGTATTTAATTTGGACTGACCAATAGTTTCAAAATGTATCTTTATGATTGAAAAAAAAGAAAGAATGAGAAATAAAGTAAAAACCCAACAAGTTGGAAAGGGGGACAACCTACTCGAAAGGAAAAGGAAATATTGAGTCCAAAAAAGTAAAGTTTGAATGAAATAATTTACTTATAATAATGAGAGGGAGAAGTAATAAGGTATACATTTATCTATAAAGTATTTATGCATGATTAGGTTCTGAAAAAAAAAGGTGATATTCACGGTTAAAGATAGCGATTGATCCAATAATAATTAGACTTTTTAAGTATATCCTAATTCTTGCTTACCTCCTAAAATACTTTCTTCAATTAATAAATTTACAGTCCACAACAAGCACTAATATGAGAAGTGCCTAATTAAGTGGACCTTCACAAGCAAAAAAAAAAAAAAGAATTTAGAAGTAGACAAAATTTACTTTTCAGCTGAACAATTAGGTCTTTTTGCTTTTTGACCTAATTGCTAAATAATAATAATAATTTAGTCTCAAATTAAAGCCACTAATTCTAAGATTGCGGATTTTTAACTACTAATGAAACGTGCAGTTAGTCAATGTCTCGAGGATAAACGTCCAACTATAAAAAGTTATAAGTCGAAAATTTTCAAAGGCTAAAATAATCCGAAAATTCCCAGAAAAATCGAGGTTAAAAAATCTGACTTTTATTAGTATGGTTTAGTCTTTAGATTTAATAACTCAACATAATTGGTTTTGTTTGATAATAGAAAAATCTGAACCAACCCGACTATGTACATCTCTAATCTCCACTACGTTTCACCATTATAGGTGTAACTCCCACACTACTTTAATCTCCCCATGATCTTCTCACGTGTTCTCAATAGTTAATACCATGTTCATGAGTCATGACATACCTTTACATTGCCTCAATGGCATCCTATAAATAGAGGGTTTGGGCATCACATTATACACACTTGAATACATGGAAGATATAAGACTCTCTCATCTCTTTCTCTCTATATCTCTTATCTTGTTTTTCCTTGTTTTATATTGTTATTTTGAGCTAAGTTTCTCATCATTAAATAATTTCTCATTTTAAAAATTTAAATATCTTAGAATAAATTCAGTTTGTTAAAATGACTCATAGTATTTTGGAAAAGGGAGTCTAACACTTTTTAACTTCTTTTAGTATTTACAACACATTGCAAATTTGGAATGTTTGCGTGTATAATCAGAAAAATCATATACTTCATGATGTATGGAATTATCTCGAAATAATAATTATAATAAATTCAGTATAATTTCACAAATTATTTCAAAATAAATTATATATTTCGAAAACTACTTTGAGGGAACTAAATAAAATGAAATGGCTGATTCTACGACCACCTAATATCACAAAATTTGAGATGTTATTATTAAACCCCCATCTCTTTATTTTTAACTTTTTGAGTATGCACAATTCAAAATAAAAGCATTTTTGCGGAATGAATTAAAGGGCCATCTAGTATTTTAATTTGAAACATAGTAGATTAAAGGTAGTGGTAAAATGGTCAATATTACCCTATCCTCAATCAGAACTTGTGAGTTCGAGCTCGTACGCAGTCACTTTTGTTAGTCTCCTCAATTCTAAAACGGTCGAATCTGAATTGGTCGCATCTAAAAGTGGATATCGGAGAGCATATAAAAAAAATCTTAACAATTTAAGGGTGTATTTGCTGCGAAGGAAAATATTTTTTTTTTAAATGCATGATTTTATTACTTTTTTTTTATTTGGTTGGTGAATGAAAAAAAAGTTTAAAAAATATTTACTAGTGTTCGGTTAGAGAGTAAAAATTCTTTTTAGGAAAATAATGTTTTATGCTACTCTTCTCAACCCTCTTTTTCTCAAATCCCCATGTTTTCTGTGTCCCCCTCCCCCCTCCAAATACCTAGTTCAGGACTCTATTTTTTCCAAGAATTTAATTTTTCATTTAAAACTTCACACAAATTCAAATGAACTAATGTGTTGATTTACTTTTTTAAGCAAAAACAATTACAAAAATTTATGATTCATAACTATAAAAAAAATACTTTTATTTTGGTTAAAAAAGAAGTACTCTTTGTACAAGATGAAAAGGAATTACTCATTTTGTTGAAATGAAAAAAAGTACATTTTCTACGTCATGAAAAGAAAATATTTATTTTGTTGAATAAAAAAATACTTTCTCTATATCTTAAAAGTAAATACTCATTTTGTTGAAGTGAAAGAAAATACTACTTTTTACTACATCATTTTATTGAAATGAAAGAAAATACTTTTTCTACTTCATGAAAAAAAAAATTATTGAAATGAAAAAAAATATTTTTTTTATATCATCAAAAAAAAGAAAAAACTCATTTTGGAAAAGAAAGTACTCTATGTACAACAACGAAAGTACTCTTAATAATATTTCTATTTAGGGAGGGGAAGGGGGTGGAGTGGTGTAGGGATGGTGTGGGTGCGGCTGGGTTGGAGTGGGTGAGTATGGGAGGTTGGTGGGGATAGGGAACAGGGCGGGGCGGGGAAGGTTGAAAAAAAATTTGGAAAATATTTTCCCTTTTCTTGATAGTGAAAATATTTTGGAGAAAAATGTTATCAAAAACATTTAAGCCAGTAAAACATAAAAAAATTAGAAAATACTTTCCGGCACCGTACCAAACACACCCTAAGAAGAAAAGAGATCAAGGATCTTTTGTCTTTTGTCTTTTCTGAAGTTGGGAAATAAATTCCAATAGCTGAACCATTAAATATGCAATAAAAGCGCAAATTTAATTAAATTTATGTCCACAACTATCACAATAATAATACACACAGATAGAAAAAGAGAAGTAGCTATGAAATTTAAGGATAGATCCAATAGTTTGATGGGCTTTTATTTCAGAAATACTTGTCTTTTTCAGCGATTAACATTCTAAGCCAGAAAAGAGTGTCAATTAATTTGTTTTCCATTATGTCTCCAACTAGCTACTGAAGAACTTATTATCGTAAAATCGTACATTGTCCCCTCCTCGTGCATGTGCACTGTCACATACTCGTTTAAAGTTCGTTTTTCTTCGATACAGATTGCAAACAGCATACTAATTTAAACACCAAAAACGAAAGGAAAAAAAGAAATTTGAAAAAAGTGGAGAGTAAGTTCATAAAAGATAAAGGATTAAAAAATATAAAAAAAAGTAGCAACCAGAGGCGGACCCGAAATTTTTACGCAACGGGAGCACATTATTCTGCTCAATCAGTGCCCCTAAATGCTTTTAGTATTCAGGGTGTCAACTGCTTTAAATTAATCATTTTCAAGATATATACCTATATATATACAGAATATCAGCCAAAATTTACAGGATCCGGTGACCCCTAACCCATACATATAGGTCCGCTTCTTATAGCAACATTGCATGGAAAGATTAAAAAAGTAGAGGGAGAAAAAAGCAGCAGTTTTAGGTATACAAGCGGATATTTCTTGAACCATAATCACTTGAAATAGTAAAATTTACTTGAATTTACTTAAAATTATACTGTAAAAATGTGTATAGCACAAATTTAAATATTTTTTACTATTATCGTGCACTTTGCTCAGTGCCGAGAAAAGAATTCTTATAAATATTGAATTCTTGATACTTATTGATTTAGGTGCATAAGTAACTATTTGGTTTACTAAATTTAAAACTTTATATCTAAACCCTAATTCATTACTCAAGGACATCGAGGAAAACGAATGGTTTTTGAATATCGCCCAATCTGAAAATTTATCGATTGGAAGTGCCCCAATGATGAACAGTTCGAGAAAATAACATCTCAATTTAAGCTAGTTAAAATGTGTTAAAAGATAAAATGTGGATTTAATAAGAAGGGTTGTAACCTTTTGACGAGATTGGAAGTTCCATAATCAAAATTCTCACCATGTGTTTGTAACATGTTTTTACTGCTATTTTTGGATCTTAGTGTATGAACTTTTGGGTTTTTAAGCATTAATAGCTTAAAATAAGGTGAATGGGAAATAGAGAGAAAAATGAAATATTTGAGTAATATTTGAGGTTTCCTTCTTGATTGTCCTATATGGGAAGAGGAAAAGGATTTTGATGGGTATATAAGCAATTGCTCTTCTTCTAGCTCATAAAGAGTTGAGAAGAAGGCAAGCCTCGCGCCGTCGTCGTCGCTCAGCTCGGCTTCGGCTTCGGTCAAACAATCGATTGATTAATTTTTGGACCAAATTTATTTGTTTAGTAAATATTAACATAAATGTTATTAAATATTAGTTTTAATAACAAAATATTAATATTAAAATAAATATCAATATTAAATCCAATTCAGTTATCCAATTTTCAGTTTTCCGTTTTATAACAGAAAATTAACTACCCTCTTCAATTTTCCCTCTTTATTGTTGAGTAAATACCCAATTATGTCATTGCATTTTTTCTATGGCCGTTTTGCAAAAACAGCCATTCTGAAGAGTTGCACCTCTTCAGATTTCAGCCCAACTTTGGCTATAAATATAAGTCCATTCTCTCATATTTTACATACTAATTTCTGAGTATTCCTCCTTTCTTCTGCATATTTTAACTTCAAAGAAAGCAACAGTAAGTGTGAGTTGCAACCGAACTTTGTATTCGCTGAAACACTGAGTTTAAAGTACCACTACACCAGTGTGTAATTCGTTCTATCCTGGGAGGAAACAATCCATAACCTTGTGTACTAGGAGGGGATTAAATCCTTAAGGAAACACTGTGAATTCAGTGGGCTCGAATTGGTTTTGTTATTTCATTTACATTTTTATTTATGTTATTTATTTTCTACATAATTGTTTTACAAATATAGATTACTAACAAGCTTATGGAATTAAATATATTTCCTGTATTTGTGTTATACTCACTGTTTCTGGAGAGTAAAATCTTTGTGGTTTTGTACTCTATTGGAGATTAAAATCTACGTGATTTTAACGTTTGTGTCATTCTTTTACAGAAATGACGAATGACACCGGAAACCAAGTTGTTCCGATGGTAACTGCCAATGCCTCAACAAGCCGAACAACACCGGCAGTATTGGCACCGGCGGAGAAACCCAAAAAATCTTTCAGGATTGCAGCGCTGGCAGCAAAAGATGTTCTTCTACTTGACTACTCTAAGTCTCCAGAAGTTCATCAAGGAAGATGTTCCTGTGTTGTCCGATGAAACTCCAGAGACTGAACGAGTTCTCGTGATTGAGGCGTGGAAGCATTTAGATTTTTTGTGTAAGAATTATATTCTAAGCGGGCTGGAGGATGCTTTGTATAAGTCTACAGTGGCGTGAAAACATCAAAAGAACTGTGGATTGCGCTTGAAAAGAAATATAAAATTGAAGATGTCGGGTTGAAGAAGTTCGTTGCTGCAAAGTTTTTGGACTACAAAATGGTAGATAGCAAGTTTGTTATTACCCAAGTCCAAGGATTGCAAGTGATTATTCACGATCTCCTTGCTGAAGGTATAAATAGAATTAATACTAATATTGGTAGTATTAATTTTATTATGTTTACTAACAGAATTTTCATTGAAGGTCTTGTCATCAATGAAGCATTCCAAGTAGCAGTGATGATTGAGAAGTTGCCTCCATTGTGGAAGGACTTCAAAAATTATTTGAAACACAAACGCAAGGAGATGTCCCTTGAAGATCTCATTGTTCGGTCGAGAATCGAAGAGGACAATAAAGCTGCTGACAAGAGAGGCCGTGAAAACTCAACAATAATGGGAGCAAATATTGTTGAAGAGAACAAAAAGATGAAGAAGGCTTCTGGACCGAAATACAACCTAAGAAAGAAGCGGTTCAGTGGAAATTGCTACAACTGTGAAAAAGTCGGACACAAATCTACGGGGTGTCGTGCTCCGAAGAAAGACAAGAAGAAGGGTCAAGAAAATATGGTTGAAAAGCATGATGATGTTGATGACTTGTGTGTCATGCTTTCCGAATGCAACTTGGTGGGCAATGCTAAAGAGTGGTGGATTGATTCTGGAGTCACTCGCCATGTTTGTGCTGTTAGAGAAGCTTTTTCTACTTATGCTCATGTTGGACCCGATGAGACGCTTTCAATGGGAAATGCTGCAAAGGCCTTGATTGAAGGATGTGGGAAGATATTTCTCAAAATGACTTCCGGCAAAGTGGTGACTTTGAACAACGTCCTTCATGTTCCCGAGATTAGGAAAAATTTAGTCTCTGTTGGACTTCTTGTTAAGAATGGCTTTAAATGTGTATTTGTATACGATAAGGTTGTAATAAGTAAGAACGAGATGTTTGTAGGAAAATGTTACCTCACCGAGGGCCTTTTCAAGCTGAATGTAATGGTTGTTGAAAGTAATAACAAATTTTCAGCTTCGTCTTACTTACTTGAGTCAGATGAATTATGGCATGTACGTTTGGGTCATGTCAATTATAAAACCTTGCGTAAAATGATTAATTTGGAAGTATTGCCTAAGTTTGAATGCGACAAATCAAAATGTCAAGTATGTGTGGAATCTAAGTTTGTTAAACATCCTTATAAGTCAGTTGAAAGGAATTCAAATCCTTTAGACTTAATTCACACAGATATTTGTGACATGAAGTCAATACCATCTCGCGGTGGCAAGAAGTATTTCATAACTTTTATTGACGATAGTACTCGATATTGCTATATTTACTTACTTAATAGTAAAGATGAAGCAATAGACGCATTCAAGCAATACAAAAGTGAAGTTGAAACGCAACTTAACAAGAAAATAAAAATGATAAGAAGTGATAGGGGTGGTGAATATGAATCTCCTTTTGAAGAAATATGTTTAGAATATGGAATTATTCATCAAACAACGGCCCCATACACGCCCCAATCCAATGGGATTGCGGAAAGAAAGAATCGTACTTTAAAGGAGATGATGAACGCGTTGTTGATAAGTTCTGGTTTGCCACANAGACGCATTCAAACAATACAAAAATGAAATTGAAACGCAACTTAACAATAACATCAAAATGATAAGAAGTGATAGGGGTGGTCAATATGAATCTCCTTTTGAAGAAACATGTTTAGAATATGGAATTATTCATCAAACAACGGCCCCTTACACGCCCCAATACAATGAAATTGCAGAAAGAAAGAATCGTACATTAAAGGAGATGATGAACGCATTGTTGATAAGTTCTGGTTTGCCACAGAACTTGTGGGAGGAATCCGTTCATACGGCTAATCGAATATTAAATCGAGTGCCCCATAGCAAAACACAATCTATTCCATATGAAAAATGAAAAGGAAGGAAGCCCAACTTGAATTATTTTAAAGTGTGGGGGTGTTTGGCAAAAGTGCAAGTTCCTAAACCTAAAAGGGTAAAAATAGGACTAAAAACCATTGATTGTGTTTTCATAGGATATGCGACTAATAGTAAGCATATCGACTTTTGGTTCATAAATCAGAAAATCCCGACATTCATAATAATACGGTTATAGGAATCAGATAATGCTGAGTTCTTTGAANAGAAACAAAAGAAAGTACATTTAATCAGGAGGATCCAAGACGTAGCAAACGTCAAAGAACGTCTACTTCATTTGGACCAGATATTGTGACTTTCTTATTGGAAAATGAGCCTCAAACATTTAAAGAAGTTATGTCTTCTTCGGAATCATTGTTTTGGAAAGAGGCAGTCAATAGTGAAATAGAATCCATATTGAACAACCATACATGGGAATTGGTTGATCTTCCTCATGGAAATAAACCGTTGGGTTCTAAATGGATCTTTAAGAGGAAAATGAAAGATGATGGCACTATTGACAAGTTTAAGGCAAGACTTGTGGTCAAAGGGTATAGACAACGAGAAGGTCTTGACTATTTCAATACATACTCTCTAGTAACAAGAATTACGTCCATAAGAACGTTGGTAGCGTTAGCTGCAGTTTATGGTCTTGAAATTCATCAAATGGATGTTAAGACAACCTTCTTAAATGGAGAGTTGGAGGAAGAAATCTACATGGAACAACCTGAAGGGTTTGTGGTTCCAGGTAAAGAAAAGAAAGTATGTAGACTTGTTAAGTCCCTTTACAGACTAAAACAAGCACCCAAATAATGGCATGCGAAATTTGACCAAACATTGTTGTCAAATGGTTTAAAATAAATGAATGTGATAAATGTGTATACATTTAAAATGTTCCAAATCACATAGTCATTGTTTGCTTATATGTGGATGATATGTTGATAATGGGTAATGACATTGCCAACATAAATGCGACTAAGCGCATGCTAACTGGCAAGTTTGATATGAAAGACTTGGGAGTTGCTGATTTAATTCTGGGAATTAAGATCCATAAGACTTCTCAAGGTCTGGCATTGTCACAATCTCATTATATTAAGACAGTACTTGAAAAATTCAAGCACTTGGGCTTTAAAGTTGCAAAGACCCTAGTTGACGTGAATCTTGCATTAGCAAAGGACAAAGGCCAAAGCATATCACAATTGGATTATGCTCGTGTGTTGGGTTGCTTAATGTACATCATGAATTGTACACGACCAGATATAGCTTGTGCTATAAGTTAATTGAGTCTATATACGATCAATCCAGGTCAATCTCATTGGATGGCCATGAAACGAGTTTTGGGGTATTTAGTACATACCCAGGACTTTGCTTTGCACTACAGTAAATATCCTGCGGTCATTGAGGGATACTGTGATGCAAATTGGATCACCGGATCAACTGATTCCAAGTCCAAAAATTGATATGTATTCACTATTGGTGGAGGACCAGTATCTTGGAAGTCGTCCAAACAAACTTGTATTGCTCGTTTTACAATTGAGGTTGAGTTTATAGCCTTAGATAAAGCCGGTGAAGAAGCTGAATGGCTCCGGAATTTCTTAGAAGATATTCCATTTTGGCCAAAACCGTTGGCACCAATATGNTTGTTAGGCAACTACTCTCTAGAGGAATTATCACGATTGACTATGTAAAGTCAAGTGATAATGTGTCGGATGCACTTACAAAAGGCCTAACTAGAGAGGTAGTTGAGAAATCATCAAAGGGAATGAGACTATGGCCGAGAACAAGTCATAGTGGTGGTAACTCTACCTAGAAGACTGGAGATCCCAAGATCTAGGTTCAAGGAGATCAAACAAAGTCATTAATGACGGTTCAACATTGTCAACTAAATTATTTGTTCCATTCTCGTGATGAGACAATGTTCAGTATCAAGGATAAAGCATTAAGGCTTTTTAATGATTTCTAAATTTGATACGGGGTATATCAAATAGTGTATCTACGGGATGACACGTTTAGGAATCACCTATGTAAGTGTGAAGTGTTAGCCGCTTCAAGGAGAATTTTGCAAGGCCAGTTCTCTATGCACTTATGAAACCAGGCGATGTTCATGGCTGAAACGAACACAACAATGAGAACCAAAGACGGTTAAGAGTTAGTTGTGTGACTTGTGGTTGTCTAGGTATACACCAAAGTTTCTCATTGTTGTGTTTGTTTCAGCTATGAACACTACACCGTCTGGCTTCATAAGTGCGTAGAGAATTGGCCTTACAAATTCTCCTTGAAGCGGCTAACACTTCACACTTACATAGGTGATTCCTAAACGTGTCATCCCGTAGATACACTATTTGATATACCCCGTATCAAATTTAGAAATCATTAAAAAGTCTTAATATTTTATCCTCGGTACTGAACATTGTCTCATCACGAGAATGGACCAAATTTTTAGTTGACAATGTTGAACCGTCATTAATGACTTTGTTTGATCTCCTTAAACCTAGATCTTGGGATCTCTAGTCTTCTAGGTAGAGTTACCGCCCAAATGACTTGTTCTCAGCCATAGTCCCATTCCCCTTGATGATTTCCCAACCACCTCTCTAGTTAGGCATTTTGTAAGTGGATCCGACACATTATCGCTTGACTTTACATAGTCAATCATGATAATTCCTCTAGAGAGTAATTACCTAACGGTTTTATATCTTTGTCGTATATGACGAGATTTACCGTTATACATAATGCTCCCTGCCCTTCCAATTGCCGCTTGACTATCGCAATGTGTGCATATTGGTGCCAACGATTTGGGCCAAAATGGAATGTCTTCCAAGAACTTCCGGAGCCATTCAGCTTCTTCACCAGCTTTATCTAAGGCTATGAACTCAGCCTCCATTGTAGAGCGGGGAATACAAGTTTGTTTGGACGACTTCCAAGTTACCGATCCTCCACCAATAGTGAATACATATCCACTTGTGGACTTAAAATCAGTTGAACCGGTGATCCAATTTGCATCACAGTATCCCTCAATCACCGCATGATATTTACTGTAGTGCAAAGAAAAGTCCTGGGTATGTTCTAAATATCCCAAAACTCATTTCATTGACATCCAATGAGATTGACCTGGAAGCTCATGTATCTACTCGATTTACTTATAGCACAAGCTATATATGGTCGTGTACAATTCATGATGTACATTAAGCATCCCAACACATGAGCATAATCCAATTGTGATATGCTTTGGCCTTTGTTCTTTGCTAATGCAAGATTCACGTCAATTGGAGTCGTTGCAACTTTAGACCATAAGTGATTGAATGTTTCAAGTACTGTCTTAATATAATGAGATTGTGTCAATGCCAGACCTTGGGGAGTCTTATGGATCTTAATTCCCAGAATTAAATCAGCAACTCCCAAGTTCTTCAAATCAAACTTTCCAGTTAGCATACGCTTAGTTGCATTTATGTTGGCAACGTCATTACTCATTATTAGCATATCATCCATATATAAGCAAACAATGACTATGTGATTTGGAACATTTTTAATGTACACACATTTATCACATTCACTTATCTTAAAACCATTTGACAAAATTGTATGGTCAAATTTCGCATGTCATTGTTTGGGTGCTTGTTTTAGTCCGTAAAGGGACTTAACAAGTCTACATACCTTCTTTTCTTTACCTGGAACCACAAACCCTTCAGGTTGTTCTATGTAGATTTGTTACTCCAACTCTCCATTTAAGAAGGATGTCTTAACATCCATTTGATGAATTTCAAGACCATAAACTGCAGCTAACGCAACTAACGTTCGTATGGACGTAATTCTTGTAACTGGAGAGTATGTATCAAAATAGTCAAGACCTTCTCGTTGTCTATACCCTTTGACCACAAGTCTTTCCCTAAATTTTTCAATAATGCCATCATCTTTCATTTTCCTCTTAAAGTCCATTTAGAACCCAACGGTTTATTTCCAGCAGGAAGATCAACCAATTATCATGTATGGTTGTTCAATATGGATTGTATTTCACTATTGACTGCCTCTTTCAAAAACAATGATTCAGAAGAAGACATAGCTTATTTAAATGTTTGAGGCGCATTCTCCAATATGAAAGTCACAAAATCTAATCCAAATGAAGTAGCCGTTCTTTGACTTTTACTATGTCTTGGATCCTCCTGATTAAATGTGATTTCTTTTGTTTATTCCCAAGGTCGTTTAGATCTTTTACCAATCGAGTCACATTCTTTTTTATACGGATATATATTTTCAAAGAACTCAGCATTATCTGATTCTATAATCGTATTATTATGAATGACAGGATTTTCTGATTTATGAACCAGTATTCGATATGCTTTGCTATTGGTTGCATATCCTATGAAAACACAATCAATGGTTTTCGGTCCTATTTTTATCCTTTTGGGTTTAGGAACTTGCATTTTTGCCAAACACGCCCACACTTTAAAATAATTCAAGTTGGGCTTCCTTCCTTTCCATTTTTCATATGGAATGGATTGTGTTTTGTTATGGGGTACTCGATTTAGTATTCGGTTAGCCGTAAGAATGGCTTCCCCCCACAAGTTCTGTGGCAAACCAGAACTTATCAACAACGCGTTCATCATCTNCGTAAGAACTACTTCCCTCCACAAGTTCTGTGGCAATCCAGAACTTATAACCAATGCATTCATCATCTCCTTTAATGAACGATTCTTTCTTTTCGCAATCCCATTGGATTGGGGTGTGTAAGGGGCTGTTGTTTGATAAATAATTCCATATTCTAAACAAGTTTCTTCAAAAGGAGATTCATATTCACCACCCCTATCACTTCTTATCATTTTGATTTGCTTGTTAAGTTGCGTTTCAACTTCATTTTTGTATTGCTTGAATGCGTCTATTGCTTCATATTTACTATTAAGCAAGTAAACATAGAATTATCGAGTATTATCGTCAATAAAAGTTATGAAATACTTCTTTCCACCGCGAGATGGTGTTGACTTCATGTCATAAATATCTGTGTGAATTAAGTCTAAAGGATTTGAATTCCTTTCAACCGACTTATAAGGATGTTTAACATACTTAGATTCCACACATATTTGACATTTTGATTTGTCGTATTCAAACTTAGGCAATACTTCCAAATTAATCATTTTCCGCAAGGTTTTATAATTGACATGACCCAAACGTATATGCCATAATTCTTTTGACTCAAGTAAGTAAGATGAAGCTCAAATTTTATTATTATTCTCGACAACCATTACATTCAGCTTGAAAACAACCACTACATGGCCTTCGTGAGTTAATATTGCAGGAGGCCCATAGTTCCCGGTATTCCATTCATCCAGGCGCCGCGAAGATGTACCAAGACTTGCGGCAGCATTATTGGTGGCGTAGAATGAAGAAGGATATTGTGGCCTATGTAGATCGGTGCTTGAATTGTCAGCAGGTTAAATATGAGCACCAGAGACCAGGTGGTTTGATGCAGCAGATTCAGCTTCCCGAGTGGAAGTGGGAGCGTATCACGATGGATTTTGTAGTTGGACTNCTTCAGCAGAGAAGTTGGCTCAGATTTATATGAGAGAGATCGTCTCATTTCCAGTGATTTCGCTACAATTTACTAGCACATTCCTAGACTAAGACTACGTCATTGAAGAAGAAAGCTCACTCTCATTCCAGGAATCAGAGGAAGGCATTATGTCCGGTAATGAAGTTAGAAGTTTTCGACTTGATTTCTCTCTTCTCTTGCAGTTGGCAATCTCAATCAACCTTGTTTCGGGCCATCTCTTCTACTCTATCTGCTTATTGGATTGGTAGGTACAATCTTTCTTCTAGGCTTCTGATTGAAATTTAAGGTAATGGGAGAGAAGGCAATCAATAGATAACTGGTAAGTAAAGCTATGGACTGGGTTCTCACTCTAATCCAGTACCAGTAATTTGAAAAAATGATAGACATCGAGCGCATTCACTCGTTTTTTCTTTATGATAGGCCAACTCAAAGAGGGAAATGCAAGGGGCGTTAGCGGTCTTTTTTACCTCGCCTGCTACTGGGAAGAGAGAGTCTCTGTCATTCTTCGCTTCGTTCGAGAATCAACTGCACATGAATAGGCTCTTCCTTACGCCTTCAAGGAGGAAGCGACTTTTTTTCAAAATTCCCGGGAAAATGAAATGAACTTCTTTTCGTAAGGCAAGAAAGTCTCATTGGAATTGATCCCCTACGGTATTAACATTATACGCAACATAATCACATGAAGTACTAAACGGAATAGTTATTAGTTTGGTAATGGTTGGAGAAGCAAACTCGAATTCGGCAAGAATCTCATTTTTGGTAAGTACGAAGGGGGAATTGGCCTAAAACTTGGATGGGGGTCAAGACGCTGTCGGGCGCCGACGGCTGACTCAAGTACCCCCCGAACCGCGCGAATGATCGCCTATTACACGGCTCACAAACTCTACCTGCGGTGTGGGTACCTATTATTTGTCAGGTAATTTGTCAGCATATTCCCAGACAATAGAAAAGAGGTCTTTCTTTCTCCTCTCTCGAGGAGAATTTAAAGGGAATGTGATCCCCTCTATTGTAATAAAATAATTGAAGCTAATTTATTATTTGAAGGAGAGCTTTAGCAAAACTCAGTTTTGCCTCATCTGAGGCTAAGGGGAAAATAAAGTTCTCAAACATAGCATCGGAAAGGGTCGTCTTTCGCCCGATATTAAAGAGGTATCTTAACTCTTCTTTAATATGGGAGCGTAGACATTTTGGTACAACTTGATTATCCGGTAGATCTAGCGCCATTTGCCATTCATCAGGCTTGGGAGAGGAGGTAGACGCTCCCCCACCCGAATCCTCAGTCTACCGTTTCTAACAACAATTCATCAAAGAAAAAAGAGAAGGAAAGCAAAAGTGACAGAGTCCAAACTCTTTCCATAATAGGTACACGACAAATGTCTGGATTATTTTTATAGTAGAAATGCCATAAAGTGCGACCCAAGATCCATGATACGAAAACCAAAAGCAAGATAAGTAAGCACACGAAATCCTGATGTATTTCTAACTCCAACTCGAACAATAAATAATTATACAATAGAAAACACCATCTAAAGAGCTTTATCTCTATCATAATCGCTAAAATAGTTGAAAAACGATCGCTGAAAATTCAAGTAAAAAGGGAAGCATTTTTTAGAACATAGGAGGTTCAAATTAGGAGAAATTCAAATGTGAAAGGTAAAGATCTGAGATAAGTCCTTCTTTTTCTCTTACTATTTTGATAGAGGAGACTTCCTACACTGAACACCAACCCAATCTTGATAAGAATCAGTACGCTACACTCGATCAATGCATGAAGGTGTGGCACTTCTCCACCCTCTGCTAGCAGCTTTCTTCTCTTATGATTTTTTCTTAAGTAGAGGTTCTTTACCGGTGACCCAGTTGATTCGGCCCCCACTATCCTTAAGGAACTAACCCAGGCAACTGAACTCATTTAGGTTAGAGGCTGCTTAGTAAGAGCTAAGTACAGATCTGCTACCAGCTCCCTGGGTAGCCATCCGTCTAATGAGCTAACTTCTTGACCTTGCTNCCACCCTCTGCTAGCAGCTTTCTTCTCTTATGATTTTTTCTTAAGTAGAGGTTCTTTACCGGTGACCCAGTTGATTCGTCCCCCACTATCCTTAAGGGACTAACCCAGGCAACTGAACTTACTTATATTAGAGGCTGCTTAGTAAGAAGTAAGTACAGATCTGCTACCAGCTCCCTGGGTAGCCATCCGTCTAATGAGCTAACTTCTTGACCTTTCTTTAGGCCCACTGGGTCTTTATTTCCTTCTTATTCTTGTTGCTCCTCGCCATTTGATTTGCATGGTTTACCTGCTGCTTGTGGCGCCGCTGATGAAGCCACATTCGGAAAGTTTTAATCAGCAGAGGCACGGGCGTATAACTAGTATTAAAACCTTATGATAGAATATGCTTGCTCTCCCCAATCTCATCCGAGAGAACAGGAAATAACATCTCTGTATGATAAGTTTGAAGGAGCGTACCGGCAGTGGGTATCTCTAGAACTTAAACATGAGCTGAAGCGGTTGCGATTTTCATGAGATGTGGAGATGTGGGAAACATTGACATAATCTCTTCTATTTGAGATTACGGAGTCACAAGTAATTGATTGTTAGAGCGTAACTGTCAACCATATGCAGCTATGGATGGAGTTATTCGATCACAGTGGATTCCGTGCCTGAATGTAATGTGCATTCTGGCCTTCAATCTGATTAGGGGCATGTTGTCCTTTCTCCTACGCCTAGTGACTTACTTTCTTAAAAAATACATATTTCCATTTAATAGGAATTTCTATTTATAGAGGTATACTCCATTTAGCGATATCCCACTTATCTTCCTGAAAGTCAAGTGCCACACCGGATACGCATTCAGTTACCTTTCTAAGAGATCCTTTCATTTATCTTCTTTGCTTCTGATTCAATAGCACGGAGACTCGCGCAAAGGGTTAACAGTTGATAGGCAAGTCAAGCGGTAAAGCAGTAAATCCACTAAGAAAGGCACTAATAGCTATTCACTCACCNACGGTAAATCAGTAAATCCACTATGAAAGGCACTAATAGCTATTCACTCACCAACAACAGCGGAAAGGCAAGAGTATAAGGAGAAAATAAAGAAGGATCAAGTCGAGTGTTGTTCGGTGTGAGGATGAGGTATCTGTTCTAGTTCCGGACATGAAAGTAAAGTATGGGCTTAGGGCTTTTGAATTTGAAATGGACTTGCAACCGGGGGAGAACAGAACTCTGGGTCCCAAATTTCCCCGCCGGCTGAGAGATTCGATTTCCAAATCCAAGCTGGAACGTAGTCGTTATAGCGAATCTATTGGCTTTCGCTTTGCTAAATCGGATCAGAGATGATTTGAGCATCAATGTTTATATATATGATATATGATAATGAGATTTCATATCAATATATGGGTACATTGATCTCCGTGTGATATTTGTTTTGTCATTTTCTTTATACGATATTTCTACTCAGCTTGAAAAGAAGCCTCTCTTAAGTTCAAGAGTTTAGATAGGATCTTAGCATGGGAAGGAGCTCAGACTTCCTTAGAAGGAGATAAGCTAGAACTATCTTTGTATGTACGAGTCTCGGTAATTATAGAGACTAGATAAAATAGGGCAATGAGTTGGTTGTTAGAATGAATGAATGAGGTCGCCGCTTCGCCCTATGGAAACTAACCTTAGTGTCCAAATATTGTCACGGGAAAGAAGCTTTTTGAATCAATAAAGGAAGCCTATTGAATCAGCTTTTGGGAATAAAAGGGGAAGGGGAATATGCCAATGAAAGCGTCTCTTCGGGTCCAACAGGAGCATATGTAGCAAAAGCTTCTCTAACAACTGAAACATGACGAGTGGATCAAGAATCAATCCACCACTCCTTAGAATTGCCCACCAGGTTGCATTCGGAAAGCATAACACATAAGTCATCAACATCTTCGTTCTTTTCAACCATGTTTGCTTGACCCGTCTTCTTGTCTTTCTTCGGAGCACGACAATCTGTAGATTTGTGTCCAGCTCTCCCACAGTTGTAGCAATTTCTGTTGAACCGTTTCCTTCTTGGGTTGCTTTTCGGTCCAGAAGCTTTCTCTTTCTCTTATTTTGAGGAGTATCCTCAACAATGTTTGCTCCCGTTATTGTTGAGTTTCCACGACATCTCTTTTCAGCAGCTTTGTTGTCCTCTTCGATTCTCAATCGAACAATGAGATCTCCAAGCGACATCTCCTTGCGTTTGTGTTTCAAGTAGCTTTTGAAGTCCTTCCACAAAGGAGGCAACTTCTCAATCATCGATGCTACTTGGAATGTTTCGTTGATGACAAGACCTTCAATGAAAATTCTGTTAGTAAACATAATAAAATTAATACTACCAACATTAGTATTAATTCTACTTATATCTTCAGCAAGGAGATCGTGAATAATCACTTGCAATTCCTGGACTTGGGTAATAACAGACTTGCTATCTACCATTTTGTAGTCCAAAACTTTAGCGGCAACGAATTTCTTCAACCCGGCATCTTCAGTTTTGTATTTTCTTTCAAGCGCAATCCACAGTTCTTTTGACGTCTCCACGCCACTGTAGACGTTATTCAAATCGTCCTCCAGTCCGCTAAAAATATAATTCTTGCACAGAAAACAAGAATGCTTCCACACCTCAATCACGAGAAAGCGTTCATTCTCGGGAGTTTCATCGGGCAGAACAGGAACATCTTCCTTAATGAACTTCTGCAGACTTAAAGTAGTCAAGTAGAAAAACATCTTCTGCTGCCACTGCTTGAAATCAATCCCGAAATTTTTTTTGGATTTTTCCGTCGGTGCCAATGCCGGTGTTCGGCTTGTCGATGCATTGGCAGTCACCATCGGAACAACTTAGTTTCCGTTGTCATTCGTCATTTCTGTAAAAGAATGACGCAAACTAACGTTTAATAAACGTTTAAACTACTGGAGTAGAAAATCACGTAGATTTTATTCTCCAATGGAGTAGAAAATTGCCACGAAGGCTTTAATCTCCAGAACAATAAATATAACACAAATACAGAAAACAAAAGTTAAATTCCTTAAGCTTGTTACTAAACTGTATTTGTAAACTAATTCTAGAAAAGATAAAATAACATATAAACAGAAAATGTGAACGAAACAAAAGTTAATCCGAGCCCACTGAATTCACAGTATTTCCTTGAGGAATTCAAATCCTCTCCTAGTACCCAAGGTTATAAATTATTTTCTCCCAAGATAGAACGAATTACACACTGGTGTAGTGGTACTTCAAACCTCAGTGTTTCAGCGAACACAAAGTTCGGTAGCAAATCACACTTACTGTTGCTTTCTTTGAAGTTAAAAGTATGCAGAAGAAAGGAGGAGAGCTCAGAAAATCGTATGGAAAATCTGAGAGATTGGACTGGTATTTATAGCCAATGTTGGGCTGAAAACTGAAGAGGTGCAACTCTTCAGAATGGTTGTTTATGCAAAATGGCCATAGCATAAATGCCATAACGTAAATGGCTATTTACGCAACAATAAATCGGGAATCAAAGAGGGAGGTTAATTTTCAGTTATAAACCGAAAAATTAATATTCCGTTGGATTAAAACGGATATTTAATAACATTTCTGTTTATATTTACTATTAACAAAAAATTTGGTCCAAAAAATTAATCAATCAATTGGCTGAAGCTGAAGCCGAGCGACGACGACGACGTCACGAGGCTTGCCTTCTTCTCAACTATTTAAGAGCTAGAAGAAGAGCAATTGCTTATATACCCATCAAAACCTCTTCCTCTTTCAATATGGGACAATGTCCCTTTGTCAAGAAGGAAAAGTCAAATATTACTCAAATATTTCATTTTTTCCTCAATTTTCCATTCACTTTCTTTTAAGCATTAATATAGAACCCAACATTAACTGATCCGAATACATCACTCTTTTTGCCTCCTTTTTTATTTTGCAGTTATTTGCTCGTTTTAATAATAGTATGAATTCAAATCAATATTTAATCATAGGAAAAAGGGAACAGAATAATATTTATAATGTTATAAAATAACGGCTGTTAAGTAAATAAACCGAAGACAAGTATATAGAGAGAGATTGATATCTTATTCAATTTTCAAACTGATGTACATAATGAACTGAAATCTCCTTTATTTATAGAAGAAGGAAGCTGATGTGTAAGCTGCTACTGCAAGCTGCTACTGCAAGCTGCTGTGTAAGCTGCTACTACAAGCTGCTGCTGCAAGCTGCTGTGTAAGTTACTGCAAGCTGCTACTGCAAGCTGCTGTGGAAGCCACTGCAAGCTGCTGTGTAAGCTGCTACTGCAAGTTGTTATGTAAGCTACTACATGCTGCTGTGTAAGCTACTGCAGGCTGCTGTGTAAGCTGCTTGCAGACTGCTGCTGTACCAGACATAGATAATCTTCTACCGGGGATAATATTTATCCATAACTGAGTACCGAAATGATAAGCTTCTTCAGGAAGCTTATGAACATCCATAATATAATATATATTTATAACACTCCCCCTTGGATGTTCATTAAAAAGATAATGCGCCTCATTAAAATCTTACTAGGAAAAACCCCGTGGGAAAAATCCTAGTGAAGGAAAAAGAGTACACATATTTAGTAATACGCATTGCTAGGTGCCTCATTAAAAACCTTATAAGGAAAAACCCCGTGGGTAAAACCTTACTAAGGGAAAAAGAGTGCACCGCGTATTTTACTCCCCCTGATAAAAATCTTGTTTCAAATATTTGAGTCTCCGCATTCCAAAATTGTATACCATCTTCTCAAAAGTTGAATTTGTAGAGAATATTATCCACCACTATTTACGATCGATTTAAATTAATCTCATCAAACCAAGAAGCTATTGCAAGTCATTTTATTGAGTTGCTTGCAACCTGCCTACATCAGTTGCTTGTAGATAAACTTCAATGGAGTATTAAATCGATAATATTTTTCAGGAAGATTATCTACAGTAAAGTAATAAATGGACATCCACAATAATATTTTCGTAATACTCCCCCTTGGATGTTCATTATTATGTGCCTCGTTAAAACCTTACTAGGAAAAACCTCGTGGGAAAAAAATCCTAGTCAAGAAAAAAGAGTGCACTAATAATATACATTGCAAGCTGCCTCATTAAAAACCTTACCAGGAAAAATCCCAATGAAAGAAAAACTGAGCAAGGGAAAAAAAGTACAGTGCATACTTCACTCCCCCTAATAAAGACGTTGTATCAAATACCCAAGTCTCTATGTAGGAGAAGAGCTATATCTTGCTAGTAAATTAACAGAAAATGTTATGCCAGGCCTTGTAGCATTAGCAAGACACATAAGTGCACCAATTGCACTAAGATAAAGTATTTCGCAACCAAGGGATTCCCCATCCTCTTCTGGAGGTCATAACAGATCCTTATTCACTTCAAGTGATCGAACAACCATTGTTGTACTCAATTGGGTGCGCTTTGTCCATGTAAAAGCATTTTAATACCCTTTTTGTATAAGCAGATTGATGGATAAAGATTCAGTCTGCTAAATATCCAATTTGCAGACCAAGACAAAGTTTTGTCTTTGCAAGATCATTCATCGCAAATTCTTTCTTCAGATATTCAATTGCCTTTTGGAGCTCTTCTGGAGTTCCAACAAGATTTATGTCATCAACATAAACAACAAGGATAACAAATTCTGATGACATCTTCACTTACGTAACCTTCTTTCAGCAAATATTCACCGAGGTGATTATACCACATGCACCTAAATTACTTTAAACGGTACAATGACCTTTGTAATCTGATCGAGTACATTTCTCGAGACTTTGAATTATATGCTTCATGCATTTTAAATCCTTTAGGGATATTCATATAGATTTAATCAAATTAGTCATATAGGTTATGACTTGCATTTAAATGGCATGACATCTTCAAGTGTCTGGACTGCAGGTCCGATCCTCATAATCTTTTACAATATTGTGCACTATATTGTATTAAATATATCGTCGACGATCATTTTGTATCAGTTCCGAAGTGACATAACTTGTTGAGATCTCATCACTTTCCTTATTTCAGGTACCTGAACTTCTTCTGGAGTTTCATGAAATGTTATGTTGTGGGCTCTTCTAGAGCTTATTTCCTCCTTATTATGATCATTTTGATCATTTGCTCCTATCCTTTTCAAGGATTGTTACCTTTGGAACCGATTGGTCTACCACGCTTCATGCGTAAAGTAAACCCCATCCTTCAGGGACTTTAATTTTAATAGGATCATTCGCATATGAAATATGATATTTAATTTTGGATCAGCAAATGCTTCTGACATTTGACTTGAATTATCTTCTGAGTGAGGATCATACTAATGATAATGCAATTCATATAACATATTTTTCAGCTATTTATTCCATCCCCCAAATGTTAGAAAAACTAACATATATCACCAATATTCTTTGGGAAACATATCTTTGTGCATTGTGGTGGAGAAATTAATCATATAACACACATCAAAAGATAGTAAAAATATTTGGTTTCTGATCTTAAACCAATTGTGAGGGAGGACTTATCATATTTTGTTAGTCCGATGCATACAAGTGCTGCTGCATACAATTTAAAAAATCTTAGACCAACACATGAGACTTTGTTTTCATAAGCGATAGTTTAGCCATTAATAGGAGGTATTCAATGTTAAACTAGCTTGGATATAAACCAACATCATCAAGATGAACTATCTTGATTTCATAATCTCAAAATTATGCTCTTAATTGAAAGCAATTTCAAAAGTCAAACTGTAGGTTGACAATAATTACACATGTAACCATCTCATATATGCATCTATAAGTGGTTCATATGATAGGTGAATGGACCCATATTCATCTTTCATATATTTTAGAATTCAGGGGTTATAGCCCCAACTTTAGCTGGTATAATCAATTTATTTTGAGAATAAGCAATACAAGAGAATTCTTGAAGAATCTTCTAGTTCTTCAGTATATGCTTATCTGAATTCTCAAATAGCTCATCTGAAAATGGCAAATAGAAACTTCAGGTTTATCATAACATGTGCTATCTCTTAGTAAACTTCTGGATTACTATATCATAAGCTTTTTCATTGTAAACTTCTGATTTACTGTGGCTACTTTTGTATCAGCGAATTCCTGATTTACTGTAGCTAATTTTGTCTTAGTAAAACTTCTGGTTTACTGTGACTACTTTTGCATCAGTAAACTTCTAGTTTACTGTGATACATGATGTAGTACAAATTGGAAAATAAGGCGGGTAACTTCTCACATATATATATCATTTTACCCCTTATGATTGTGGAAACATGAAGATTTTCAATCTTCCAATCATTTGTAGTTTCAATATGATTGCCATTTGTATTAGTAAACTTCAGGTTTACTACAACATATGTTTGACCATAATCATATAATATGAATGACATATTTGTATATAAGCTCTTCGAGAGCCTCCGTTTATTATCCACAATCTAATATTTATCAAACACTACTGGTGTCATGTGTCTTCTAGACAAGCAGTTAGCTCTTCAGGAGTTATTGATACATTTTGTACTATCAAATATTGCTCAGACACCTCTGGTATCATGAGAGAAAATCGTAATCAAATAAATAATATAAAGACAATTCTAAATTATAAATGTAAGAAATTAAGAATTTCAGTAATTTTATCACCAACTTTGTGACGAATGTCTCCTTCAGGGAGAAATGCCATTAACATCTGAATATTTTATATCTAAGCGACAACCACATAGTCAATACATCCTTCAGGGAAAGATATATGAGTTGTTATTTCGTTCGAGAAACTCAATAACTAACCATAATATATTAATGTGGTACAGTAAAAAGCATTCTACAAGAATGCATTTGCCTTAGAATGATACTTAATAAAATTTTCAAGATGTTTTACATACAACAGGTACGCGCGGCAATGATTTTTATGCCACAAAATAATATTTATATCCTCTGTTATTCTAGCTCTTCAGGAGGTGAGTAGAGGTATTTCTTCATTCACTCCAGGGAATGAAAATGTGCTTAAAAAATAACTTTGAATAGCTCATTATTTTGTTTAAGCACGGAAAGACACACTTTCATAATATTTTCCTACTTCAGGAGGAAATTTCAATTGTGTTACTTCTTCAGGAGAAAATTTAAAATACGAAATATTGAGTATATATTCTCTCAATCATATTACCTCTTCTGGAGGTGAATTGTAATATATTTACATCAAGAGCGCGTTCATATTTACGAGCTTTATTAATATTATCACATTCACTTCAGGGAATGGATTAATATTTATCAAAATTTCTCATCCTTCAGGGAATGGAACATAATTATCTGAACGTGCATCAATCACACCAAATTGTGTGATGGCTTAGAACCTCTTTTAAGATAATGCTACTTCAGGAGCAAATAGAGGCATGCAAGTAATATAGAGAAATTTTCTCTAACTTATCTTCAATTGTAACCATAGAAAGCCTAAATTATCACTTCTGGTGGTCATAGGCATATACCACTTCTGGTGGTTAACAAAACTTAGTTACAATGAGATATACGAAACATAACCACTTCCAGTGGTTGTATATTTCTTGCAAACTCTGCTGGAGTTTAAGTGAATCTAATAATGTTACCCATTTTGTAATCCTTTATTAAGATAATCAAAAGGTAAATAAGTACCAAAATAGCAACTGTATAAGTATACATAGCCCCCAAACGTTTTCCACAGAAATTGCTGGGGTAGTCTCGCCATCATATAATAGCTTAAGTAAAAAATATTTTTCTCTTTCTAATTTCAAAAGATCTCATCCAAGTAAAATGGCATCTACATCATTATTTGACTAGAAAGACGTGATTAACATACATGATAAACATATATTTAGAACAAGAAAGTTCATACCTTGGATACTTTCAAAGATTTGCTCGATATGGCAGAGTCTCGTGCTGATAACGTGTTATAAAATAACGACTGTAAAGTAAATAAACCGAAGACAAGTATATATAGAGAGATTGATATCTTATTCAATTTTCAAACTGATGTACATAATGAACTGAAATCTCCTCTATTTATAGAAGAAGGAAGCTGTTGTGTAAGCTGCTACTGCAAGCTGCTGTGTAAGCTGCTATGTAAGCTACTGCAGGCTGCTGTGTAAGCTACTGCAGGCTGCTGTGTAAGCTGCTTGTAAACTGCTATTGTACCAGACATAGATAATCTTCTACCGGGGATAATATTTATCCAAAACTAAGTACCGAAATGATAAGCTTCTTCAGGAAGCTTATTTCCAATAGAGTACCAAGTAGATAAACATATTTACGACGGAATCCCATATGAATAAGCTTTTTCAGGAAGCTTATGAACATTCATAATATAATATATATTTATAACATATAAGACCTTTTGATTCCTATGGGAAACCCTTCCAAAATGTTAAAGGAAGAATTCCTTCACTCTCCTAGTAATCTTTATACTTTCCACATACACACGCTTTCTTCTTTACACTTCAGTTTCTAGTACGGTTTCTTCCGGGCAATTGTGTTAAGGAACTTAAAGTCGTATTTAAATGGCAAGATCGATCCACTGACAGAAATTAATTAGGAAAGTATTTACAGAATTACATTGTATATCAGTGTAGGGTTAGCCTGTAATTATAATAAATTGTTTCTCAATTTTATCAGAATATCATTTAATGTTTACAATAAAGAATTATGCAATCTTTTTGTTCGTGAAGATTTAATCAGAGCGCCTTCTACTTTTAATAGATCATAAACTAGATCAAATTTGTTGACGAATCCATAAAAAGTGTGTTGGGTGCGCGAACAAAGTCTCACATTGATAGTCGAAGAGGGGCATTTGCACCTATAATCGCTTTTTGGGTCACGTTTTAATTTATACCCGTTTTGCAAAAAAAATTACAAGCGTACCCACTTTTCGCATAAACTTTAGGCATACGGGCTTGAAGTAGCAAAGGCAATCACACAAACTTTAGCATTCTAGGAGACGGCCCTGAAGTTGTTTGTAATTGCTGAACTTAAGCATTCTACGTACTAGCTAAAGTTGTGTTCTCTATTTGCTGTACTTAAGCATGTTTTAGCTGAAGTTTTGTCCTGGATTCAATAGTTTTGTCGTAAAGCTTTTTCAAAAACTTTAGCAGAAGATGCTGAAGTTATTTAGTTCATTTGCAAAAACTTCAGCACTAAATAAGCTGAAGTTTTGTCTTGGATTCAATAGTTTTGTCGTAAAGCTTTTTCAAAAACTTTAGCAGAAGATGCTGAAGTTATTTAGTTCATTTATAAAAACTTCAGCACTAAATAAGCTAAAGTTTTGTACTGGATTCAATAGTTTTGTCGTAAAGCTTTTTCAAAAACTTTAGCAAAAGATGCTGAAATTATTTAGTTCATTTGTATAAATTTCAGCACTAAATAAGCTGGAGTTTTGTCCTGAATTCATTAGTTTTGTCATAAAGCTTTTTCAAAAACTTCAGCAGAAGATACTGAAGTTATTTAGTTCTTTTTAAAACTGCAACACTAAATAAGCTGAAGTTTAGTTTTGTCATAAAGCTTTTTCAAAAACTTCAGCAGAAGATGCTGAAGTTATTTAGTTCATTTGTAAAAACTTCGGCACTAAATAAGCTGAAGTTTTGCACAGGTAGCCGGAAGAAGGAGCGCCTGAAGTTGTAAAGCTTAGGGTATAAGTTAAATAATTTTAAAAATATGGGTACAGGTTAAATAGGGGCGACCAAATAGGGTGTCCCGTGCAATTTTTACTCAAAAAGATTGGGAGTGTACATATAAAGTGTAGAGATCTCTTAATGGTGTAAGATCTTTTGGAGAAAACCGTGCGGGTTTGGCCCAACGCGAACAATATCACACAATGTTAAGAGTGTATTTGGGCTAGTTTAGCCCAATAACTGGTATCAGAGCCCAGGTTCGGCGGGAGGAGTACGGAGATGGCAAAGTGATGGTGCGGGGAGGTGCACACACAAGAAGAAGCTAGCCATTGTTGGGTGTGCGAACAAAGTCCCACATTGATAGTCGAAAAGATTGAGAGTCTACATTAAAGTGTAGGGATCTCTTAATAGTGTGAGGCCTTTCGGGGAAAACCGTGCAAATTTGACCTACAACGGACAGTATCACACACTGTTAAGATTGTATTTGCGCTAGTTTAGCCCAAGAAAGTGATCCCATTTTTTTTCGGTGGTTGCTATCTTATAGGAATAGTTGTTTGATGGTATGAAATAATATTAAACCAACAATATATAACATTCAACCTCAACAAATTAAAGTGTTTGCACATATCTACGATATTCTAAGAAATTTAAGTCTTAAACCAATATGTAGTTAAAGTTTTTTCAAGTGTGAGGTGAAACCAACCGCTTTCTTGTTTCGTACGTATTTTTTTATTTATATTCAACATTCGCAAAGGTTCGTCCAAATGACCACAACGAAAAGCAAAAGAAATGAAATTTCACCATATTGTTATATGCACCACAGATGAAAGTATTATTTTTGCACAGTTTCTTGCAAGATCTTTTTACAAAATAATACTGCTAGAATTGTTGTGTTTAGGTGATTTTTTGGTGATTAACAACCCTGCAACGGGTAATTCAAATTCTTGCAAATTTATTTTAACAAACTTTGAAACAAAATTAACTTCTTTTTTTTTTTGAATTTTCCCGAACACTAGAAATTTTAATCACCTAACAAATAATTCCAAAAAATTACTCGCAAAATAAGTTTTTATACGAACATTTCCCAAAAAAAAAAAAAAAAACTACTATTACCATTTACTGAGTTTGTTGTGATTGTTTTCTCAAACAGAGTCTTGTTGTCTCATTATTCCATTAACTTTCCAAGTTTCGAAGCAAGCAAGGTAATCAATGTATAGATATTTGTAAAAAAGAAAACAAAATGATTCAAGAAATTAATAATAACGAAAAGAGAGATTTGGTAACTTATTATTTTCATTCAATTTTGTCCGTTGGTTAGAAACCGAAAATTTCCCAACTCGCAGTATAAAATAGAGTCCGTGTAAAGAACCGAGGTTGCCTATACATAGCTTCGCGCCTCCCTCTATGTACTCCTTGTCACTCTCCCTCACTTTCCTCTTTTTCTTTCTCTCTTAAAATCCATTTCTCCCTTCACACTTTCTCTTTGAGCATACAAGTCTTTTCCTCTTCTTCTTCTTGGCTTATATAGTTTAGTAATGGCAGCACAAGATATGCCAGAAGACCCCCCAGAGCAGCTCATGAACTACAAGGTTTGTCTTGTTAACTACTTCATTCCATTTTTTACCTCAAATTAAAAGCACCTCCATTTGTTACTTCATGCATATTATTTCTACAGACTTGGGTCTTGAAAGTTTCCATTCACTGCGAAGGCTGCAAAAGGAAAGTCAAGAAAATACTCCAACAAGTCCCTGGTATTTATATATCCTTTTCTTCATTTCTCTTCTTGAGCTTCATACCATGCTCTTGTTATTTTGTTTTTTATATTTAAAAAATTATTCTTTTCAAATTTCTCTATTTGGTTAGAGGTTTAAAAGTTTCCAGTCTTAAAGTTTTGATTTTTCTTTCCTTTTTCAGGAGTATACTCCATAGATATTGATCTCAAGCAACAAAGAGCAACAGTAACTGGTAACGTAGAAGCCGAATCTTTACTCAGGAGGCTACAAAAGTCCGGTAAGCACGCCGAATTATTGCCACAACAGTCTGATCACAAGGAGAAAAAACCTGCTAAAAACAAGAACAAAGACAAACAAGTTGACCAACAACGCGAAGAAGCTACAACAACTAGTCAACCGGATACTAGTATCAACAAAGAGGTGAAACCAAAAGCTAAAGTTGCAGGATCGAAAGAACCTTCTGGAAAAATTCAAGATGTCAGCGGTGAAGTACACACAAAAAGCGGGAAACCCAGCTCCGGTTCAGCTAAACCGGAGGATGAAACCGGCACCGGCTCTGGTGACGGACTGGCGGGGGCTAGGGGTAGTGAAGCTGACGGTGAGAAAGGGAACAGCGACGAAGCAGTAAAGGAGTCTAAGTCTGAGGGGAAGAAACCAGAAACCGCCTCCGCCGGTAAACAACAAATTCCGGTGGCGGCGGAGAAAAAAGTTGCTGATACTGATAATGCTTCTGTTAGTGGCGAAAAAAGCGGTGGTGGCCCAGGGGTTGAAGCAAGTGGCAGCACTGGTAAAAAGAAGAAAAAGAAAGGGCAAAACAGTAACAACACGGAGGGGACACAATCAAGTGTTGCTCCGGCAGGTGCAGAATTCGAACATAATGATATGGGCCCGCATGCTTTCGTTCCGACCAATGGTAGCCCTCCACGTCATCCAGGTTATCATTATTACCCGCAGCAGGGCCCACAGTACTACGGCCCACCACCAGCATACGTCGTTAGCTACAATACAGCGCAACCTACGAGTACGTATACGGCATCGTGTTATGCTCCGGCACCTCCAACTTCGTATGCGTATACGTATTCTGGTCCTGTCACGGAACCTCCACCGTCGGATCTGGACTCGTATCCACGCCAGCCGTTGGATTCATTTGAAATGTTTAGTGATGAAAATCCAAATGGGTGCTCTGTTATGTGATGAAATTGCAAAATCCAGGCATTATTATAGGTAGGATTTTGGAATATACGGCTTATACTACTTGTATAAGTACAAGTATAAGAGGGTTTAATTTTGGGGTTTTATGTAGATATAAGTATAAAAACGGAAAGAATTAGGGTGAAATTTAGAAAAATGGCAGGTGTTAGGCGTTGGGGCTTTTAATCTTTAAGTGGGTTGTTGCTTCTTGTTGAATGTTTTAGCTTTATTTAGTAGACATTTACGTTTTTTAGTCTAAAAAGTAGCTTAGCCATGTAATGCTTAGTTGTACTTTGGCCCTTTTGCCTCATTCATCTCTTTTATTCTCTGTAAAATTGATTTGCAAATTTGTCTTGCCTCGGTGAATAAGTTATGATTAAGTATTCAAGACAAAAAAGCAAATATATTCGGCTTTTTAAAACTTGTACTCCTAAGTATTAACTCATGAAATAATGATACTTTCGCCAAACAAGTAAATATAAATATTTGTTTTTTATAGACTATCGCTAACCATAAACACTATTATTGCTAGACATAATTAGTTAGTATATGGTTATATTAATGTGATGTGGCGTAAATATGTTTTTTCCGAAAGTATTCCAAGTTACTATTCTCCAAATTTAGCTTCAAACAATATTTTCTTTTACAACTTCAAGTACGTTTGTTTAAATATTCATAATTTCCTGATTTATAAACTTTATCTTCAAAAAGTGGAGCAATCAATTAGGAAGTTTTGACTTTCATATTATAGAGGAAGTAAGTATAAGCTAAGTTTGATATCAAATTTGATTTTGTTGATTTTTATCCCATTTTATATTAGTGAATCTCAGTATATTCGTCGTTGTTTAGCACGTTTCATGTGAGAACCGGAATCTATATACATGTGATTAGTATTACTCCCACGACTGTGTTCAACAAAGAACATGAGAAAATCTTACAACATGAGACTCAAGCACTTCTAATTCCTTATTATTACAATTCGACTTGTAAGTTTATTGGCATGTGAGGATGATTATTTATGATAACCCAAGTAGTCATTTTATGAATTTAGATTCCGTTCTAGGCTTAATAGCCATAAAAAGATAATTTTTGAATACCTCGATTGCGTGCGCAGTTCAGGCGTGAAATCGGAAAGCTTTAATGTGAAAATATGAGAAATAGTGATTTCAAGAATTTAAATTTGATTATAGTTGACTTTGGTCAACATTTTGAGTAAACGGACCCGGATCTGTGTTCCGACGATTGTTTAACCAAAGAATAAGATCCTTTGACTAAAGCTTAATTTAGGATAAACTCAGGGTACTGATAATCGAATTAGTAAAATAAAGAATAAAGTAGTAATAATTTCGAGAGCGATATGCAAAGAATAAAATAGCTTTGTCTCCGAGAATTCAGATGTCCTGTTTGTTACATATTTATCCCTTTAATAGGGATATTCTCCTAGTACAACGTTTGGATTTCTGTCATGATAGCCTATTTAATCATTAATTATTACATTAATGAGGCGTTACAATGGTGAATAGTAACTTTTATTTTAGGAGTTACATAACGTACAAGACATTGATTGCTGATCTTCGAATCGGCCCATTATTGCGTCCGGATTCGTTGTGACCGTGTCTCTTCTTCTTTGATGATCTTTCCGCGGCTAATTCCTTGTATTGACCGTACCTTTTTATCCCGTGTCCACGTGTGATGTTTTATTTGGTCCACCTGGCTGGCTGAGTCATCCAAAATTTGTACACGTATGAGGCTATATTTTTTACCAATACAGATAGTCCCCCCACTTGCCATGTATTGAGCGTATAATACTTGGTAAGTGGATACACATTTATGGCGGGAATATTTTGCCGCCGCTTTACCTCGAAACCTTGTATTCTTTTGTGGACGCATGCGTCGTACGTCATTTCCATTTAATGCTTCTTCCACGTGTTCGTTCTGATTGGTTCTAAAACGACCCGGCGCCTTTTAGGGCTTTTTGCGGCTGCATCAGTCCCGAAGTGACACCTTTAATTATGACTTTCCATCATTACCTTTCCAAGTTTTGACGGTCGCCATTAGGTATAAATAGCCGTCTTCTTTTTTTCCTTTGTACGAAAAACTTCCATAACTTAATCTTTTCTTTGTGAAAGAATTTCTTCTTTGCTTTTATAAATATGTCTTCCTCAGGTCAACCTGAGAAGGTTATTGACGTTGAAGCTTTGGCTTCTTCTTCTGCTCCGTCTAGGAGTCGGAGAGGTGGCCGACTAAGGAGCCTGGGACGTACCTCTACTAGAGGTTCTTCCTCTCCTTTAATTTCCCCTTCCTCTGCTAGGTCGTTGTTTTCTCCGAGGGGTAGATCTTCCCATTCTGTTTCTAGGAACAAGGATGATTTTCATGAACCCAGAGTTGATGAAATCACTCCTGCTGAGATAGTCTTCCCAGATGTAAATTCTCCTATCGCCGAACAGGTTTCTTCTTTAGATAGTGTCGAGAAATATGCTACCATCATTACTGTAGGTCATCTTCCTGTTATTCGTAGAGAATGCTCTTGGGAGTCTAACGTTCCCATTCTTGTGCCAAGTGGTACTCAAAGAATTACGTCTTACAAGAAGGGTTTTTCTTACGTCTATACTTACCCTTTCACATTAGGATTTCAGCCTCCTGTTGACCTTGTTATCATAGAATTTTGTCGTTTTTTCAACATTTGCCTAGGACAAGTTGGTCCTTTAGTAGTGTGTTGTTGCATGTTTGAGAGTTCTAGCTTCAAGGGTTTTTGTCCCTTTTACCTTTCATCATCTGATGCATTTATATT